>OY759269.1:15288568-15313568 GCA_963662155.1 Lamellibrachia columna
ATTGAATGGACTTATTGTGCGAAACACACAATTTTTCAAAGCATGCCCAAGTAAACTGTTGTTTGTAGTTCGTGATAGTTCACTGAGACAATGATGCAAACGTTAACTCACCGGGTGCAAAAAGTTCGGCTTGATTAACATTGGCAGGTGTACAAATAACAGTCGCATGTGCAGGAAATGTAATTCACTAGAGACCAGTCAGCGACAGTGGTTTCTAAGAATGACTGTCATGCACTGCCAATTCACTGTGAATCACTGCAACACTTGTTGAGATAAAACTCTCAATTAATTTAGCCTATCTTGAATCAGGTTCGTTAATGTTCAGATCAGTATTGCTTAGCATAGATATTATGCACAATCGGTTTAACAAAAAACTGTTGAAAATAATTTAATAGGTTGTCCGATGAGTTCACCGAAACCAAACAACACATTTGCACAAACGAGCGAGCATGCCGTGGTGAATATAAGATAAGTTAATTTTTTTGCGAAATGGGTATGACAAAATACGAGCGAAAAATCGAATTCAGGACAACATTTTAAGAGAGTTGTTCATTTACTGGACGTCGTGAAATATATATACAACATTATATATATATATATATATATATATATATATATATATATATATATATATATATATATATATATATATATATATATATATATATATATATATATATATATATATATAATTATATATATATATATATATATATATATATATATGTTATAATGCTTTATGCTATAATCTTATACTTATCCATTCTTTTTTCCTTGTGATGATATTCAGTATTGATGTAGAAATAAAGATAAATAAACAGTAGTATGGAAATTCTGATTAAAATGTGTGTTTTGAAGCAGGAACTCTGTGAATGATGCCAAGAATGGCAAACCGAAATGTGACAAACATACTAGTGCCTGATTTTTCCCTTGTCCAGGAGTGAAAAAACAAATCAAAGACTGAAAATCCTGTTATCACCTGTTGCTTGTATTCCCGTGGTTACTATGCTTTGTTGTTTACCTCAATAAAGACGAACAAAATGTATTTTGAACGAAATGAAAATGAGTTGTCCAACGTAACGCATCGCTTCCGAAAGTGCTCTCTTCGGTTCTGTGTTGTGAACTACAACGCTGTGTTGTGAACTACAACGCTGTGTTGTGAACTACAACGCTGTGTTGTGAACTACAACGCTGTGTTGTGAACTACAACGCTGTGCTGTGAACTACAACGCTGTGCTGTGAACTACAACGCTGTGTTGTGAACTACGACGCTGTGTTGTGAACTACGACGTTGTGTTGTGAACTACAACGTTGTGTTGTGAACTACAACGCTGTGCATGAATACGGAGTTCTGTTTCCATTCAACAACATGACTGACGTTCGTTTTGATCGTGTCATATCGACTTGAGTCGAAAATAGAACGATATTCGCTTCATCGGCGTTTTGAATGTAAACCTTTTAACTCGTTTCCGGGTTTCGTTACTACGTTGGATTGAACAAATAGCTCGTTCACCGGTTGAAATCGATCAAAGAATGGACTATTAAATTTGTACAACCTCTGTACTCCGGCACATCGCGGAAAAATACTGTGTGCATTTGTTACTCGCAGTAACGATTCCACCACCACGCGAGCGATAATTTTAATTCTGTTTCCGATCTGACGAAGAATGTTACGAAGGACAGCGAGTTTGGAAATCGTTCTATAAGGTAAGATTTTGCAACATAGTGATCGTTTCAACGATTTAAAACAACGTGTTGTAGAAAGGTGTATGGTGTCGCACTACAGTGCTGACGGCGGTCGAAAACGTGGTAGGAATCTGCAACTTCACAGGTATACTCCTCGTTCGATCAAGCAACTTTGCCCACTGATTTTGCTTGTATATTGATTATATCAAAGCGATTTAAGTTATATTGCTGTTAACAAGTCACTCAGGCATATCTGAAGCAACTTTTGTGTCCGCACAATAACTAGTATAAGGTAAAAATCTGCTTATGTCAGACTGATGTCCAACGTAACCAGAAAAATTAATTTTTATTCTAGTTACGTTGGCCATTGAAAGTGGCAGTGTTAACCATATAATGTATTTTGTACGTATGTGTATGCTTTAGGTAATTTACTGCTACATAGTTATTGATTTACTTGAATGTGGAATAGGTTTCATGGTGGGAAATCTTTGTTTTCTAGCATTTTGAAATGCAAATACATGTCCAATGTAATCACTAACTGGAGGTTGTTTCCCGCAGAACTAAATTACTCCAGCCGGTTATTTCATCATTTAAGTTCTCTGCATATTAGATTATGTTGTCTCAGAATGGGAATTATTTTGTGTTTTTATGTGTTTTTGTAATTAAGATTGGCCATGTCTACCCGGATGGTCAAAGTGTTGTCGTGAAGAATGGAGCTGCAATGACTTGTTTGTGATCTGCAACACCAGCCATCTCAACAAGCAGCCCGGAAAGGTTGGATGCAGGCACAGATTTTTTTATGCCAAGCACTGACATTCCAAGAATCAGAGACCGCCCTGTTAAAACTCTCAAGGGCAAACGGAGCCTCCACTTAGTGAAAAGTGTAGAAACAGAAGTTCCTGGACATCGACGAACGGTACCTTTCTATGGGAAAGTTGTTGCTGTAGATGTGAACCAGTTTCTGTTCCAGCTGCACTACCTGCAGAAAAGACCACATAGAGAAGTCTGTGCCTGGTCTGGCCGTCTCACACACCCTGGATATCGGTACAGCAGGTGGTGAAGAAAGTGGCACTGCCTTCTCTGGCACCTGGTCGTGGAGTGGCTTTTCTCTTTGACTGACACTTTTTACTACAAATGCTTGAGAGTTCTTTTGACTGCTAACTCTCAAAAGTCTTTTTTCCATATGTTTCAAATTATTTATTTTCCTGTTTTTAATGCACGTTGGTATTCTGAAAGACTATCGTAAATGAACATGCCGATATGCCCTGCCCACTCAAATGCAAAATATGTAAGAGTGAGATGGAAAGAAGTTCTTAGAATGCTTTGTAGTTTTATGAGCTTTCAATTATTTACACTAGCAACAAACTTTCTCCTTGTTTAAAAATATGTAAGAGTGAGATGGAAAGAAGTTCTTAGAATGCTTTGTAGTTTTATGAGCTTTCAATTATTTACACTAGCAACAAACTTTCTCCTTGTTTAAAAATATGTAAGAGTGAGATGGAAAGAAGTTCTTAGAATGCTTTGTAGTTTTATGAGCTTTCCATTATTTACACTAGCAACAAACTTTCTCCTTGTTAAAATAATTTATGGTATGCAATTGATTAGTTCAAAATGTCCTTATTTCCGCGTTACATTGGACATATAATTTTTTTAAATAAATTAAACAAAATTGTTTTCATCCAAATGATTTGTTAAACTCTCCATTATGTTACATCCTACTCTGTTAGTGTAATAATTAGGAAAAATTTAATCTTTTCAAAGTGTGTACTGCTTAAATAGAAATTGCAATGAGCAATTTTTTATCCATGAGATGTGACCACACATAAACATATTTTCTAAAAAATTAGGCCATGGTTAGTTATACCTTATGTCTAAGCTTTTATTTTTGTGTAGGTTCAGTAGAAAATAAAGACAGTTTGTCAATTACTGAATTTGTGCATTTTTCATCCTGCTTAGTTTCCGTGTTACCCGGGACATCTTTAGATTTACGTAATTTTAAGACCACACCATCTAAGTTGTCCAACGCCATCAGCGTCGCCAATCGAGTTCACATGTCTTATTGCATTTGTAATAGTGTGTCGTAATAATATCCTTGATGACTTCCTCTGATGGTGTTGTTTTCAAGAGCAAACAATTCCATACATCGCACGGACGAGTCTTCTGCTGCATTACGCACTGTTCTGGCTGTTAACCGGACGGTTTTAGATGGATTTGATTCGTGTTTTCGCGGTCGCTCGGGATGCGAGCATCCATCACGCATGGTTTTCGCTACCACCGCAACGGTGTTAGCAGAGTGCAAACGCCTGTCTCGCCTCCCGGAGGTCGCGAGTGCGAATGAAGATGAGCGGGCCTTGTGTTTATCTTCAGCGATGGTTGGTTAAGATGGAGAGGGAATGCGCATTAGTGGTGGGAAGAAGGTTTACGACGGATGGAGGGAGCGTGAACACGTGTAAGCATGGGACGTTGGAAAGGATTATGGGAAAACACAAGAACAAGAATGGATGGTTATGATGGGGGGGGGGGGTTGTGAGAACAGGTGTAGGAAAGATATGATGGTTGAAGAGGAGGGAAATTACGTGTAAATGTGGAAAGTTGGAAAGGAGAATGCAATAAGGCTTATGGGGAGAACATGTGTATACGTGGGCGAGAAAGGGATGAGAGGAGAATTATGAGTTAAGGGAACACGCGTAGGTTTGGGAATGTGGAAAGGTGGTAGTAGAATTTTGGATTAAGAGAGGATATGGGAAGGTGGAAATACGGAACTTATGATGTTTGTGGTGGGAAGAAGGCGTGTCGGGATGGGAATAAAGGAAGGTAGATACGATAATGTGCATGCATGCGAGGGAAGATCATGCGTATGCACGGGAAGTTTGGAAGTTTGACAGGATAATTATGATTTGCGAGTAGGTATATATATATATTATGTAGTTTTGGGAAGGTGCGGTGGACGGGCGGGTGGGGGGGGGGAGCAGCCCTGGGAATGTGGATAGAAGAATTGTGGGTAGGGATAACACTGTATGCATCGTAAAAGGGAATGATTGGTGGTATAATTTTAAATGGAGAAGCGTATGTGAGCATGCTGTTGAATGAACCACATGTGTATGCCAAACCAGTGCGCCCCACTACGTCAACTCCGGGCGTAACGATGCCAACGTATACAAGCACATAAAGCAGTGTGTCATCACAACACGGACAATAGTAACATTTGCAAAATCCGCACCCATCGGTGTCTAGACAATCGATGTGTAAGTGTGCACGCGCTCAATAATGAAATGGCATAAATGTCACCTTTTGTGCGTCGCGTTGCCGATAACTAGCGTATTGTAAGACCACCTCGAAGTACTCGAGCTGTCAAATTCACTTTCCCGCGTCGCAGTAGTGCCTGGGTATCCAGGGTCTAACCTACGACGCCACCTGACGTCGCCACGACGTCTGCACTAACACGCAAATGTAATGGCAATGTATTTACGGCGCGTCGATCGGATTCGGTAGAAAGCACAAGTGCATTTTCAAAGTTAAGAGGTGTTTAGGTAAGCACGCGTACCTGATTACTATTTAGGAAGAACAATTTCTGAGTTCACATGTAGAGGCTGACGTATTTAGCAGATTGGAGCTTATGAAGGAAGTCGGGTCTTATATTTGGGACCTGTCATTCTTTAAAATAGTACGCATAGGCGCTAAAGTACGCTGGTGCATTGCCGCTTCGTCCCCTATTGTTATATCGGCTAGACGCTAATGTACGCTGGTTGGGATCATCGTAAAAGTTGGCTTGTTATAAATGCGCCGTTTTAGGTTTACAAGGATGCGATAGACATTCGCAACCTTTGTATATCCCAAACGCCAAATCCAGAATCAAACCCCTTTTTAAACGAGAACGTTTTGCCACATTTTGTAACAGCTGCAGCGAAATTGTCTTATGTATGTATAACTCAGTGAGATGTTAAACTCCAAACAGCAATGGTTAACGCGTTCTCGTTTGGTGTTGACAAGAAGCGTGTGTCAGACGCCGTACGTAATTGATAGCGGTTGTTTGCAGGGCCGTCGCATAATAGCCGCCTTCGTTACGTAATTTTCAGTAGCTTCGTTAGCGCGCACTAACGAAAATCGATGCTGGTCGCGATTTCACGCATACTCGGTTGCCAACGCATGCGGTTCCCGGGATGTGGCATTAATTCACTTCCGGGTTCAGGCTACACGAATAAAGCGCCAGTGATTTTCAGATGATACCCGTGCACTTTCGAGGATTTTTTACACCCTGAAAAAAAAAAACTTTTGTAGACTGTGACACTTCTGCTGCGCGATGGCGTAAATTTCTAGTCGGTAGTTGGAAGCATGTGAACGCGTCAGCAGTGCAGAGATTCCCAGTGTACGAAGACAGAATCCGGTTCCTTTAAGCGACACATGATGGGGGCGTCTCCCAATTTGTTTGTCTCTAAAACAAAACTGATAGATAGGTGACAAGATAAGAATTGGTTTCAATTAAGAAAAACAATAGCACCTTCTCTTGGCTAGTTCTCTTTCACTCTATGTTGGCGCTAAGTTCGATAGTGCATTGACACTTTGTACCCCTACATTAGGGTTGTAACAATACATCGCACTGTCAATTGACAATTTGTCCGCCCTACACTAGGGTTGCAACAATACATCGATCTGTCAATTGACACTTTGTCCCCCTACTCTAGGGTTGCAACAATACATCGCACTGTCAACTGACACTTTACCCCCTCCCCACACTAGGGTTGCAACAATACATCGCTCTGTCAATTGACACTTTGCCTCTCCCTACTCTAGGGTTGCAACAATACATCGCACTGTCAATTGACACTTTGCCCCCCCCCCACACCAGGGTTGCAACAATACATCGCACTGTCAATTGACACTTTGCCCCCCCCACACCAGGGTTGCAACAATACATAGCACTGTCAATTGAAACTTCCCCCCCCCCACTCTAGGGTTGCAACAATACATCGCCCTGTCAATTGACACTTTGCCCCCCCCCGCTACACTAGGGTTGCAACAATACATCGCACTGTCAATTGACACTTTGCCTTCCCCCTACACTAGGGTTGCAACAATACATCGCACTGTCAATTGAAACTTTGCCCCCCCCCCTACACTAGGGTTTAACAAGATTTAACAAGATTTGCCATCCAAGCCAAAGGCCCAGATGGCAAGTGGACAAGGAAGCCATTGGCGTATCGAGAGTCCAACAATGTTCATCTACTTATAACCCGCCCTCCTGAGATATGTGTCAACCTTGTTTTTAAATATATTCACGCTGCTAGCAGTTACACAATCTGTAGACAATTTGTTCCATTCATTTATTGTCCTCTGTGAGAACGAGTGCTTCCTGATGTCCAATCTACATTGATCCTTTACTAATTTTACCTCATGTCCTCTAGTTCTGCTATCTTTTTGAGTGAGAAAAACATATTTCTATCAATATTTTCATACCCATTCAATATCTTAAAAACTTCAATCTGATCTCCTCTTAACCTCCTTGTCTCTAGAGTTGTTAAACCACATTCTTTCAGGCGTTCTTCATAACTAAGATCTCTAAGTTCTGGAATCATTTTAGTTGCTCTCCTTTGTATACTTTCAAGCGTATCTATATCCTTCTTACGATATGGTCTCCATGCTTGTATACAGTATTCTAAATGAGGTCTAACTATTGCTTTATAAAGAGGTATAATTAACTTTTTTCCCTTGTATGTTATGTTTCTTCTAATCAATCCAAGAATTTGATTACCCTTTGAAGCTGCAATACCACACTGCTCTGAAACTTTCATATCAGCGCTTGTTGTAACTCCTAAGTCCTTTTCTTTTACAGTAGTACCCAGAACAGTATCTCCCATTTTATAGTTTACATTCAAGTTCCCATGTCCTGTATGTAGGCATTTACATTTCCCAAAATTGAACAGCATCTGCCATTTCTCAGACCATTTCACTATCTGTCTAGATCGTTTTGTAAATGTTGTTTATCACCATCAGTATTAACCTTTCTAAACAGTTTTGTGTCATCCGCAAATTTCAGTACGTTACTTGTTATACTGTCGTCCAAGTCATTGATATATATTAAGAATAATATAGGTCCTAATACTGATCCTTGAGGTACCCCACTCAAAACCGATTTCCAATTTGAAACTTCTCCATCTACTACAACTCGTTGTCTTCTGTCAGTCAGCCATTGTTCTATCCAGTCAGTTATGCTATCCCCGATACCATGGGCTTTTAATTTAAGTAGTAATCTTTGATGTGGCACTTTGTCAAAAGCTTTCTGAAAATCTAAGTAGATAATATCTACTGGCGATCCCACGTCTATCCACTTAGTGATTCTTCCAAAAAACATAACATATTTGTTAAGCATGACCTCACTTTAAGGAATCCATGTTGAGATGAATTTAATAATTTATGCTTAACGAGAAAGTCCACCATATGGTCTTTAATTAACCTTTCTAATAATTTACAAATCACTGACGTTAAACTCTCTGGTCTGTAATTTTCTGACTTATTTCTCGAACCCTTTTTAAATAATGGTATGATGTTTGCTTCTTTCCATTCAAACGGAACAACTCCCTCTTTTAATGACAAGTTGAATACTCTTGCAAGTGGTATACTGATTTGTTCTACTGTTTCCATTAGTAACTTGGAGGAATCCCATCCACTCCCGGTGATTTGTTATCCTTCATTGCCTTTATTTTCTTAGCTACCAATTCTGGAGTTACAACTAACGGACCTAAATAGTCAGATTTAGCCTCCTGAAATTTAGCATCAGCAACTGGTAATGAACTAATATCTTCTTTGGTAAACACTGAACTGAAGTAACCATTTAGGTCTTCCGCCATTAAAAACCCCTGTGATACTATATTTCCAGCACTGTCTTGTACGTTTTGTTTACTCCTGACCTGACATATGCATAAAAACTCTTGCTGTCATGTTTTATGTTACATGCTAGTTTTTGCTCATAGCTTCTTTTAGATTGTCTGATTTCAGTTGTAGCTGCATTAAGTGCCTCTTTGTAATTTGCATAGTCTTCTTCCTTTCTGGTACGCCTATAAACCCTCCACATAGTTTGTTTTAACACTATTTTTCTAATAGCCTCTTTTGACAAGTGTTTCTTTCTACACCGTTTTCCTTGTTTTTGGAAGGGAACAAATTTATCGATGATACTCTCAATTTCATATTTTAGAATATTCCAACATTCAATTGCGGTCTTATTCATCAGCATGTTATTCCAATCTAGCTTTGCTAAGTATTTTCTCATATCTTTGTAGTTACCTTTGTGGAAGTTTCTCTTGTACGCTTTCTTATTTTTACTTTCTGATTTTACATTGATGTCAAAAGGTATTTGATTATGGTCACTGTTACCCAATGGTTCAAATATTTTTACATTGTCCACTAATTCTTTTTGTGATGACAAAACTATATCTAATACATTTTCTCCCCTGGTTGGTTCTAGTACGTGCTGAGTAAGAAAGCTATCCTGGATTAAAAATAGAAATTGTTGGTCCTCAATCCCTGTGCTCTCTAAATAATTCCATTGTTATGTGTCCATGGTTAAAATCTCCCATTATGATACAATCCCCTTTACTAACTTCCTTTATAGCGTTTTTATTTTTGTGTTGTCCTCTTCGTTTATGTTTGGACTTCGGTAAACTAATCCGACAGTTAATTTTGAATTTCCTGAAATAATTTTGCACCAAACAGCTTCATCGCAATCTGCTTCCCTTTCTGGTTTTATTTCATAAGCCTGAATAGATTCTTTAACATATAAAATAACTCTCCCCTCCCCTTCTTCCTATTCGATCTTTCCTAAACATTATATATCCTGTCAGTCCTAATTCAGCATCTGTTATATCTATGTTGGCCCATGATTCAGTTATACCAATTATGTGAGGGTTAATATCTTCTACCATAATGTTTAATTCGTTTTTCTTATTTACTATGCTCCTTGCATTTAAACATACGCATCTATAACCTTTTTCAGAGATGTTTTTCGGATGATTTAATATTGGTTTATCTGTGCTAGTGGCCTCTTGTTCTGCTTGAGACACCTCTAGGTAAACCCCATGCACTTCTAGTTTAAACAATGTTTACTTCCAAAAATATTTGTCATTGTACCCATGCCACTATCTACTGCTGCTGAAAGTTTGTCCGCGAATACTGCCGCCCCCTTTCCACTTAGATGAAGCCCATCCTTCATGTACATATCAGCCCTCCCAACAAAACTTCCCCATAAATCCACAAATCCAACTTCCTCTTCCCTACATAGCTTCTGGACTAACATGTTAATTGCCATCCCCCGACAATTTCGATATTTGTGACCCCTCCTGCCCATTACAGGTAAAATCCCTACAACAATACATCGCACTGTCAATTGATACTTTGCCTCCCCTACTCTAGGGTTGCAACAATACATCGCACTGTCAATTGAAACTTTGCCCCCCCCCCACTCTAGGGTTGCAACAATACATCGCACTGTCAATTGAAACTTTGCCCCCCCCCTACACTAGGGTTGCAACAATACATCGCACTGTCAATTGACACTTTGCCCCCCCCCCACTCTAGGGTTGCAACAATACATCGCACTGTCAACTGAAACTTTGCCCTCCCCCCGCCTACACTAGGGTTGCAACAATACATCGCACTGTCAGTTGAAACTTTGCCCCCCTCTACACTAGGGTTGCAACAATACATCGCACTGTCAATTGACACTTTGCCTCCCCTACTCTAGGGTTGCAACAATACATCGCACTGTCAATTGAAACTTTGCCCCCCCCCCCTACACTAGGGTTGCAACAATACATCGCACTGTCAATTGACACTTTGCCCCCCCCCCCCACTCTAGGGTTGCAACAATACATCGCACTGTCAATTGAAACTTTGTCCCCCTTACACTAGGGGTGCAACAATACATCGCACTGTCAATTGACACTTTGCCCCCCCCCCGCCTACACTAGGGTTGCAACAATACATCGCACTGTCAATTGAAACTTTGCCCCCCCCTACACTAGGGTTGCAACAATACATCGCACTGTCAATTGACACTTTGCCCCCCCCCTACTCTAGGGTTGCAACAATACATCGCACTGTCAATTGAAACTTTGTCCCCCTTACACTAGGGGTGCAACAATACATCGCACTGTCAATTGAAACTTTGCCCCCCCCCCCGCCTACACTAGGGTTGCAACAATACATCGCACTGTCAATTGACACTTTGCCTCCCCTAATCTAGGGTTGCAACAAAACATCGCACTGTCAATTGTAACTTTGCCCCCCGCCTACACTAGGGTTGCAACAATACATCGCTCTGTCAATTGAAACTTTGCCCCCCCACTCTAGGGTTGCAACAATACATGGCACTGTCAATTGAAACTTTGCCCCCCCCTAAACTAGGGTTGCAACAATACATCGCACTGTCAATTGAAACTTTGCCCCCCCCCTACTCTAGGGTTGCAACAATACATCGCACTGTCAATTGAAACTTTGTCCCCCTTACACTAGGGGTGCAACAATAAATCGCACTGTCAATTGACACTTTGTTCCCCTTACACTAGGGGTGCAACAATACATCGCACTGTCAATTGACACTTTGCCCCTCCCCCCACGCATTGTTACACCGTGGCCAGATTGTGGAATAATTTTCACGGATTGCAGAATCTGAATTGTTTCGGTTTGCATGTTACTGGTGTTGTGAGCCCATTGCTGTGCAAAACTTCTGCTAATAAATGGTGCCCCTGAAGCTAAAATATGTAGTTGTGACATCCATATTTAGATTTGTCCGTAGTTCCAGTGTTGTGTCGTCTTCTAGTTGTTTCTTGATTATATCCATGTCTCGTTGATCGGGGTGTTGGTGAAGAGAGACACAACGTCATGTGATAGGAACATATCATCTTGTTCGATCATGATAGAATGAGGTGTGAGTCATAGCCACAATCGGAGCTAGTAGATATGCCAGTGATCTTGAGACATTGTACCCTATTGACCCTGAATAGTCCACAATAGGTCTGAGAGGATTGTCTTGCTGATAGACTTTCGGAGCACAATACATCCTGGGTACATTCTCATCTGTCGGGTATAAATGCTTGCCAAGACAACTGGCGGGCAGAGAAAGAACTAACCTTCCCAGAATTCCTGATGTAGGCTGCCTATGGCAGTCGAAACGTTGAGTAAGTAACCAAATAATTGCGGTTGAAGAAAATTATTGTAATTCATATAAGTACGCAGAATCATTTACGATATTTAATTCGTAACGTTTTTAGCCTAGACCTTCCCTTTCCTTCCAAGGAAGTTTCATATATATATATATATATATATATATATATATATACATATATATATATATATATATATATATATATACATATATATATATATATATATATACATATATATATATATATATATATATATATATATATATATATATATATATATATATATATATATATATATATATATATATATATATATATATATATATATATATATATATATATATATATATATATATATATATGAAACTTCCTTGGATATATATATATATATATATATAGGCTAAAAACGTTACGAATTAAATATCGTAAATGATTCTGCGTACTTATATGAATTACAATAATTTTCTTCAACCGCAATTATGTATATATATGTATATATATATATATATGTATATATATATATATATATGTATATATATATATATATATATATATATATATATATATATATATATATATATATGTTTATGTATATATGTATATATGTATATATATATATATATATATATATATATATATATATATATATATATATATATATATATATATATATATATATATATATATATATATATATATATATATATATATATATAAGGAAGTACAATCATTTACGTAATTGAATTATCTCAATTTGCATTCTAGGCCTACCTTTTCGTTCCAATGGTGTTCCAGAATTCGTTTTTTTCTAAAATTATTGTTTCTGCTACAAATGTCATTAGTCGGAGTCGAGCCTATGTGTTAGCAGAATCATTTACGCTATTATAGTCGTATAATTTGAAATATAAGCCTCCCTCTTCCTACCACGGAAGTTCCAGAAAATTCCCTTTTCATGAAATAATTTTCCTGGTATCGTCATCAATAGTCAGGGACGTGTCTATACGTAAACAGAATCATTTACGTAATTGAATTCGCACAGTTTGTAATCTATACCATCCCATTTCCTACCACGAAAGTCTATAGGATTCGTCTTTCCTAAAATAAGTTTTCTTGGTACAATTATCAAGAGTCAGGGTCGTGTCTATGCGTCAACAGAATCATTTACGTAAATGAATTAGCATAGTTTGTAATGTAGGCCTACTTTTTCCTAACAGGGAAGTCCCAGAATTCATTTTCCACAAATAATTTTCCTGGTAGCGTTGTCAGAAGCCCGATTCGTGTATATTTGCCTTACGTCGATCGATTAGTTTCCTGGCATCGCCGCGGGAGGCAGTTCTCGAAGGAAACCCCCGCGTGTAAAAGCCCGATAAGTGTCGGCAGCCAGTGGCAACGTGCCAGATTTCGGTTCACCGGAAAAGCTGACGTCTCTAGAGAACTGGGAACGTGCGTGGATACCGCCACCGATGCGTTTGTTTACATTCCGCTAGGACGGTATAAAAACAGCTGCGGCTTCGCGTGGCAAAAAACGCACGCTGCAATAGACTACAGTCAATAGGCTATTGCCAAATGTTATTATTAACGCCTCCGTCTTTTTGCCTATTGCCAATATTCGGCAATTTTGACCAACAGGGCTTTTTGGCACAGTAGGTTTGCACCATGTTGACCGTTAGTTACTTGTATTCAACAGCGTTAATTTCCTAAAGATTATAAATTCATCACCACCATCACTAGATGCCCTTTCTATTATATGCGTAGGCGATCATGACTTTCCATTCCACACGATCAAATGTGACTTCAAACATTTCTCTTATGCTCCCTCCTAACCAGGCTGCTAGACCGTCGAGGACTTTAATCCTCTATGTTTTTCTATCCTCAATCTTTCCCGTTCTCCCTATTGTTATCTTTCCCATCACGAGGCGTATACATTATGTTTGTTTTTTCCTGTTTCGGATATAATTACTTTTTATTTTACATAGTACGTGCTAAATTCTCATACCCATATTAAGCGCATATTTCCATTTCGTATTTGGAAAATGTCGGCAGTTACTCTTTTAGTGAGGTATCGTATGACATTAGTAACTTAAGAGTCATGTCAAATAGTGTCATATGTTTGGAAGTCGCAAGTGAAGATGACATCGGTGATCAACAGTGGGACATCGATAATCAAACAGAAATAAATGCGGACTGCGACTTCAAAGGGTAATCAAAGTATCTAGATAATTATGAGAAAGATCGTAAATAATGAGATATACCAATGTACAAAGCAATAATTAGGCCTCTTTTTGGAATACTGCATACAACCATGCAGGCCTTGGCGTAAGAAGGACGTAGATAAAATGAATTGAATACAAAGAACAGCAAGACAGGTGATTCCATAACTGAAAGGCCTCAGCTATGAAAACGTGGACCAAGATGTTAAAGTTAAAGGGAATAACAACAACGATTGCTTGATATCATATCATATTACATCTTGTAGTATATTTAAATTTCAATAAATACCGAAAAATTCACTAGAATTCCATTAATTAATCATTCCCCATAATACTCTGTTCTACCGGCCTGTCTCGATTATACATATTTTCCCCGCGCTTTTCAGCAAGCTTCGACGTGACAGCATCGATGATAAGGAAGTGCTTCGAGAGTGGGACTTTCCATTCATTCACCGTACCGTTGACAGCGATAGCGGTTATTTAGAAGCGAGTGTTAAAATGGTTTATTGTGCGGCATTTTATTGTAATGCAAACAGTGGAATAATAAGAATAAAGTAACACGTAGTTGGTTTGGTTTGAGTTCCCTACGGAACCAACTTTGTTAAAAAAAAAAGCAAACGTCAAGTCGACGAAGCACAGCCGACTGTGCTTGCTTCGAGAAAACTTGTTTCGACTGCGATCCAGACCGGAGAAGGTGATAGCCCTGCGTTATCCGGGTGCTAAAATCTCGTTGAAAGAGGATCATGTGCCCACATTATACCCAGTAGTGGAAGCTACGTTGATGGTGCCAATCCGTACGACGTCAACGACCACGGTCCATCTAGGGTCGAAGCGAGCTGTCAGCGAGCTGTCAGCGCGGATGCAGGTGGTGTCGGCTCACGGTGAATTCGGCCCGGTGAATTCGGATAGCATATTTTGGAGAATTCGGCCCGCAACTCTGGTAATTTCGGCCTCAGATCACAACGGCCCAAACGATTGTGTAGCGAGCACATGAAGTTTAGTGTGTGTTTTTCTGGGACTAAAGCATACTATTTATTATCTCATTTGTTAATTGATTGTGTTCTATATTAACCCAATATTGTTACTTTCTAACTGCTTTGATCATTTTCGCTTCCTTTCGCATAAAATACGGCGCTATCTTTTTCCATTTTAACGTTCAGTCAACGAAGCCATCATTATAACTAATACAATTCGTTGTATCCTTAAAATACATATCATATAATATATAATATATTACACCAAAAACTATAATAGTATATATAGTTAAATAATTTAAATAAATTAAATTGCTTTATCATAGTATCTTTTTTTCTATATTTCAGATTTTCAAGCGTTTTCACATATGAGGGGAATTCTCCCCAGATTTTTTTGTCAATCAAATACAGAGCAATGGCAGCGATAAGCGATTATTGTATTGTGAATAAAACGGAGCCACCTGCATATGGTCTTTGATCTATAGTCTATACAGTGTTTATCGTCAGATCATTTTAAATGTGAAGCATGGTCTTTTATTCACACCTGCTCACTGTACGAAACAGACAAAGCATTGTACTTTAACAGTATCTAGTTAAACTTACCATCCCTTTGATGACAAATACAGGAATAACAAACCCATAAAGTGAAGGCTAATCCATTACTAACTAGAACTGAGTAGATATTGCTTGTCACATCAGTCATCGAAATCACCAAGCTGAAGTAACATGGCAGATGAGCCGAATTCTCCGAGGGCCGAAATCACCACCACGCGTTAGCGCTACACCTGCTATTGCGATGTTTACTTTTTGACGTAACCATGAAAACGACCACCTAGAGCCGTCAAACTTCTCCTCATATATTTACTATACATATACACATGTCACGTGGTCACACATTAATCTTACTTCCATGTAACGATAACAAATAAAAAAAAAAAAAAAAGCTAACTATATCTTCTACGCCTAGCTCTGCGAAGCTAGGCATAGGAGATGACAATTTTTTTTATTTTTATCTTTATATGGAAGTAAGAGTAATGTTTAACCACGTCACATGTGTGTGCGCATGATAGATATATTAGGAGAAATTTGACAATTCTATGTTGTCGTTTTCATGGTTGTTTAGAAAGTTAATAAGTTCGAAGTCAAAGGCTACTGGCGTCGTTAAACTGCCCTGAAAGAGCCGAATTCGAAGATGATTCTGTGGTATCACTTGAAGCTAACGGTTCGAAATCGTTGCATTATACTTTCTTATTCTTGAAAATTGACATCGCCATTACGTCAATGTAAGCCCATATCAACATTGAGGTCACAAAACCACGTGATCGCTCATCTCATTAACTTCGAATTTTACGCTTGCTTTGTAAGTTAAACGCATTATATATGTAGTTTTATCTATAAATAAGTTTTTCCACATGTTTTACTTTGGCATGTAGTACATACAATATTAAACTTTGTGAACATACAGAAACAGCATTTTAGCTACGGTCTTGTTGTTATTCCCTTTAAAGGAAATCAAATATAAGTTTTTGTTTAATAAATATTAAATAGTTATGATCTATATGATCTATATGAAGTAGTTCTCGTTGTTGGTGTTGCCTCCGACGTGCCTTGTTTCGGATCCTCACCTATGACGTGTTTCTACTCAAAATATATGCTCTGCCTCCTTGTTCCCTGCTGTACAGGGGAGAGGGTCAGGTAAAGTACTGTCGAACCACTCTTTCTGTTCTTTCTTTCCATAGTTTTCTATCGGCCGCCTCCTCTCTCCATGTTTTATCCTCCCCTGATCTTCTCATATCCCTCCTCATGCAGTCCTCCCATCTCAGCCTTCCCCTCTTCCTGCGTCCTTGGTTTTTTCTACCTCATCTCTCTTTGCTAGTTTGCCTGTATCCACCCTTACCAAGTGGCCAGCCCATCTCATCCTGCTTCTCACCAATCTTCCTGTTAGGCTGCATTGCATCCCAACCTCTTTCACCGGGTCTTTCATCCTTCTTCTGTCCACCCTCTTTGTTCTTGTTATTCGACCCACCCAGTTGTTCTCACAAACTTGCAGCTTCTGTTGTTGTTGTTGTTCTGTCAACGCCACTGTCTCCAGACCATACAGGCATGCCGACGTAGCACACGCCCTCAGGACTTTACCTTTAAGCTTTTTCGACATTTTTCTGTCCAACATGACTCCCTCTACCTTTCTCCAGGCATTCGCTCACGCTTGTATCAAACATCGCACTTCTACCTACTTCTACCGAATGCCCATCCTCCGTAACCATTCCTCCAAAGTACACAAAGCCATCCACTTGCTTGATCTCCTTACCATCCAACCTGATGTTCAACTCCTCTCTCTGGTGTCCAACCCACATCACTTCTGTCTTCTCCAGGCTCATTCCCAGTCCGTGCTTCTTGAACACCCCCTTCCATTCCTCCAACCCTTCGTGTAATTCTTGTTTGCTCTCTGCTATTGTGGCCAGGTGGTCTGCATACTTCATCTTCCTGAGAACATCCTTCGTGCTGATTTTCCTGCCGATTAGATCCATCACTACTCAAAATAATCGATACATAATTAATCTCGGCGTTTACAACTATCCACCTACTACGCCATGCACCTTGTTAAATCTCAATGTATTACACGCACGCACGTACGCGCACGTACGCGCACGCACGCATTCACGCAAACGCTCACGCACTCATGGACTCACGCACACATGCACGCATGCACGCACGCACGCATGATCAGACACACACACATGCTCGCGCGCGCAGGCACACGTATATAAAAAAAGCATGGTTCTATAAGGCAGAGTTACCCGGCGTTGCACGGGAGAAAACGCAGTGATTGCAATAGCTTATGACTCCTTGCACTACCCAGTCAAGTTTTGGTAGGGCAATGCCTATGGCAATTAGAACTTCATACCCCCAAATCACGTAGGCCAGAACTGCCGGTTTAGTGCAAGGTCAATAAAACACACCATTTGGCAGACGACGACGGTTGGTCGAACTCGAGCATAATTATTTCTCGCGTCTCGGTGCAGTCTTGCCGGGGGCAGTATAGTTGGACTCTCGATAAGAGCGTGACAGTTCCTGCCCTAGGGAGACGAACAACAGTGCAGTTCGGTCAGTGAACCGGATGTACGCATCCTCGTATCGACACTGGATTATGTCTGTTTCAACCACAGGTTGACACACCACAACATATTTCAATTGTGTATAACAACTACTAACCGAGTAACCCGGCGTTATACTGGAGAAAAGGCAGCCACTGCGAGAGTTTACGAGTCCTCGCACTACCCAGTTAAGTGTTGGTCGGGCAGAAGCAATGACAACTTCATGCCCAACTGCTGGTTTCACGAAGCGTTCGTATCGTACGAAGGGACTGACTTGGGCATTTGACGTTGATCGCTTAACAATCGTAGCAAAAACAAGCATAACGTTGCTAACAATTGTACGTAACTACGAACTCCATCTTTTATGAGTTACGTAATCTACGTCAAACGTCTACATTAAAAATTCCCCCAGGGAATTTTGAAATTTGTTTAATGTACAGACCATCCCCATAGACCGTCAGACACGCCTACACTATAGCATGCGAAACTGACGGAGAACGAGGGAACATACAGACATACATACAGAGTCACAAACTGTTTCATAGTATAAATTAGCCGAGTTGTCCGATGTCACGGCCCCAAAAGTATCCCCGTGCCAGAAGTAGGCAAATCCGTACTGCGCAAGCGCGCGCATGCACAGTGAACAACGCACAAGCGCGGTGAACAACGCGACCTCGTGTGACCCCACTCATCTTGCTGCCGTGCCAGAAGTAGGCGTTTCAATGCGCAAGCGCAGTGACCTTCCGTGACCCCATTGTTTGCTTGACGACGTGCTTTCTTGCATTCGTTCTTCCCATTAAAGTAAGTTGTTTCTAAAAATAGTGATGGACCATGAGAGAAAATACAACAGGCACACGGACTGTATAAGATAGTGCCTCGTTGAGAAGAAACATCGTCCAGATTGCAGTGACAAACGCACGAGGAATGTCGTGCTGAATCAACGAAGAATCACCAATACAAAGTAGACGGGGAATATAATTTTAAAGACCCAGGTTAAATTTAAAGAGCCATTTTAAATCACTAACAATTGTGTATTCGATTGATGGAGTGCAAACTTCCAAATGAACTGGTACAACGTTTTCTCTTTCACTGCATGACATTGGTCTGCCTGCACCCTCAGCATGACATTGGTCTGCTTGCACCCTCAGCATGACATTGGTCTGCCTGCACCCTCAGCATGACATTGGTCTGCCTGTACACTCTGCATGTTGAAGCTAGGTCGAATTTTTGAAGAAGATACGATTGCAAACGGGACAAGGCTATTCGCACAGCAACTGTGTATAGTATGACTTGTATGTATTGTTTTATTGTAAGGCGAGTGGATCTATCAAATACAGGAATATGCGCTATAAAGAACCGAAATTATTATTATTATCATCACCGAAAGTGATTATTTGTAAAGCTGCACTAGCGTCATTGCTGAATATTAATAGTGATTGCCATTTGCAGTTATTATATTTGTTATCAATATGATCATACAACGTTAAAATATTATCCTGCTTGTTGGCAGAACACTTTTGGGTCTTATTTATAGAGCTGCTCTGCATATGTGTTCTATGTATGCATCGTCATCTGTAGTTAAGTAGATGACTTTTTGTTATTATTTAAATTAGTTTTTATTTGTTTCTCTTGGATAAATAGTACAGAAACTACAGATGTTGTAGAATTGTTATGAAAGTTTCTGACATGTTCGATATTTATATTATTGTTTTCTAAATCACAAGAAAGGGTCATTCCATGTGAATTCAACCATTGGGTGTTGCATAGATATCTTCTTTTTTCGAATCAGGTGAAATCAGTGAAAGCTCTTGATAAGATAAGCATTTAACCAAAATTTGAACGCTCTAGCTACAGTAGCTTTTGAGCTATGGTAGTTTGAAATGTAAGACTTACAACATTTTGTGATGGTGTTTTAAAAATAAATAAAATGATTCACAATTCACAGAATAATATCTCATGAACTAATCAATACATGTGCGATGTGCAGATACCATAACCATAATGGTTATGGATTGGAGTTAGTTGAATTTCTTGTGATGTGGTTTCATTCTAAGTTGGTATCAACTGATGACGTTTTACACATTTCTGCATACTGAACGCAGTGAAACCACAAAAACTTGTCTTCAAGAGGCAGCACCCTATCAAGCCAGAAGCCCTGAGATAAAATCAACATAAAGCAAACACTTGTACTGGTTGTTGCCAATTCAGTATGCTGACTCAAGTGAGACAGTCTGCACTAGATTAGTGTGGTACCAATTTGCAGTCTGGCTAGAGTACGCTGAGCCCTGGACAGGCGCTAATTCACCCTATCAACAAACAATTACCATAAAGGTCAGCCAGCCACAACATGCCTTCTACTAATATCGATGGACTAAGAAACTACAGGCAGCTGTGGACACTATCTCAATTCAATGAGCCCAACATCAGCTCCAAGTTTTCTACTCTGTATAAGTCTGTAGTCGTCTTAAAGTGTTCATTTGATTTTAAGTGGTTATTTTGCTAAAGTACTTCTAAAGTTGTTTAGTGGTCATATTTCTGAGTTTACAGTTAAACAGGACAAAGTTGCTAAGGATTTAAAGTGACTTTTATTTTTCAGCACGTAAATGTTAGCACTGGTAATAGACTGCTGACAGTTCTGATACATGTTTTAAGTCAACCTATGTTATAATGATATTACCGGTTTATATAATGTTCTACCAGTCTATTATCATGTACCCTCTGTTAAGACTCAGGCATACTATATTATCTGCAAGTTAATAATGGTAAAAACTAGTTTCAGTTTTGTTAACCTGGATTTCACACAAGCATGTTATGAAAGTATATGAGAGAACACACAGATTCGTTACATTGCTCATTATTCCGTTAGATAACAAAAAACTGTAACAATGTATTGGCGTTTCCGTTTGACACGTTTCCAGCGTTCACTTTAGACTTGTATTGAAATGCAAATGGAACATTCTTGCCCCAAATCTATGTAAATGCCTGAAACATTAACAAAATGAGTGATGCAAACATTATCAACAGAGAGGAACGTAAGTTAGCGACACAGTATGATGTCACTCCTTTGGGTTCGCCACTAATAGGCAAGTCGGTTTCACTATCTCGGTAATGCATCACCCTACGGGTTAAGGCACAACTGTCCTTAAGGCAAAACTTTTTAGGAAGCTTCGGTTCCTGGAAGCACACGTTTAGTGCTGCAAATTAACACAATGACTATAGACAAGCGATGAATGGAGGAGCTGAGGGAGGAAGTTGGTGAGAGAGAGAGAGAGAGAGAGAGAGAGAGAGAGAGAGAGAGAGAGAGAATCTCACGAGGAAGCTGGTGAGGAGCCGGTTAAAGTGGGCTGGACTCGTGGGAAGAATGGAAAGGGACGGTTGATGAAGAGAGCGGATGTGCTTAGAGTGGAGGGTAGAAGGAGAAGATGAAGACCGAGGCTGAGATGGGAGGACTGTGTGAAGAGATATTTGGTGGGAATGGGAGGGGAGGAGAGAATGAGGGCGAGGGATGGGGGAGTGGAGACGGTTGGTGGAGACGGCAGCGAAACGGGAGCAGTGACGAAGAAGAAGAAGGGAAGATATGACGACCAGTATCGGTGCCAGCCTCATCCCGGACTACAGCGATGAAGAGGCGAGCAACAAAACACTGCAAAGAAGAAATGCAAATAGATATAATAGCGAAGGAGGGAAGACGGGCGAGAAACTGTAGGAGGATTGGAGGAGTTGGTGGAGGGGGAAAGAACATTTTTGTTACGTTTTGTGCAAGCCGATCATAAGTGTTGGCAACAACAATTTGGATACGTATAAATCGCGGTGTGTCATTTATTGGTCGTCGCCATGACGACGACCTTCACACTACTATTTATGACATTGGGTGAGGGTGTCAATCTTTAAGCGTAGTTCTTTCTTGGTGCTAGTTGAATACTAAACATCGGGCACTGAACCCGTAGTCGGAGCTCGCCAGTATTATCTATGACCGCGATAAGCTCTGTTATCATCAATCGTTTGTTAGTCTGGCCAAAACGAAAAGTTCGAGTTACGAACAGTTGAGGTGTTTCCAGAAAATGAACCAGGGTTTTTTCTTGTTCATGTTTTTGCCAACCAATTAATTCTCTTGCAGGCGGTGGTGGATCTTGATTAAGGTACACAGGGTGTCACCAAATGAATCGGACAGCGACACGACGGCACTGCAGCATGAAGATGACTGGACAGAGACCGAGAGGAAGACTACAGTTACGTTGGCTCATCTTCGCCGCTAGGGGCTTCTGACTACATCAGTACATTTGGCCGATCGACCTGTTGAAAAGCTGATTTTTTAGTTGCTTTGTTAACCAATGGGATTGCTTGATGGAATGTAAGGGGTTCGCATACGGGGACTTAATTTTACTTAGTAGTTAACCCGTCGTCGCTGATCGGACGGGTAACGATGGGCATTTCCTGGAAACGCTTTTTGATGTTTGGGCGCGGATATGTCTAGTTCCCAGAAACACGTCACCAAATGGCAAGTTGGACGAAGTTCAAATGATGCAGCGTACAACCACACTTGTTGTACATCCACACTTGACGTACACCCACACTTGGCGTACACCCACACTTGGCGTACACCAACACTTGACGTACATCCACACTTGAAGTACACCAACAGGTCGGTCTGCCATGGGTACTGTAGTACTACTACCATCCCAGTCAACAAAATTACAATATACAATTAACGTTGTTCTTATATAGGAATGTTACGTCTTCATTGTATAATGAAACAATGAAATTGGACCCTTCACCCTCTCTCCAAACGTTTCATATTTGCCCAGTCCGAGTAAGTAAATTAGTTATATAACCAACAAACACAATGCTATTCTCTTTAGATTGTTGGCGTAGGAGCACGTTCTTCGAGCAATGAAAATGTTCTAAACGTCTTCAGAAGCGAGGAACCCGTATTTCACTCCGCCCATTATTTCCTAAGAATTCGGTTACAAACACACCACATTAAATGTTTCCTCCCGTTTCTCGTTACGCCGAATACTAAGCTACACAAAAACGCCACAACGCCGCAGACACGCCTTAGCTCACAGGAACTTCAACCAGGGCGTTATCTGCATCGTGTTTTCCCACATCTGGAAAATAGGAGGCTGCTATCTTGTTCGGCGCCACCCTTGAGGAGGTTGAACCGGGAAACTATTCGGCCGGTTTAATTGGTTAAGTTTTGTTACACTTTTTTACGTGTCCTTTCTTGCACATGGGTGTGATCAAACAGTGTGGCGTGTAGTGTATTGTATGTAGTGTAGTGTAGTGTAGTGTATGTAGTGTATTGCAGTGTATTGTAGTGTAGTGTAGTGTAGTGTGGTGTGGTGTGGTGTGGTGTGGTGTGGTGTGGTGTGGTGTGGTGTGGTGTGGTGTGGTGTGGTGTGGTGTGGTGTGGTGTGGTGTGGTTTGGTGTAGTGTAGTGTATTGCAGTGTATTGTAATGTAGTGTAGTGTAGTGTAGTGCGGTGTGGTGTGGTGTGGTGTGGTGTGGTGTGGTGTGGTGTGGTGTGGTGTGGTGTGGTGTGGTCTGGTGTGGTGTAATGTAGTGTAGTGTAGTGCAGTGTATTGCAGTGTATTGTATTGTAGTGTAGTGTAGTGCAGTGCAGCGTAGTTAGTGTAGTGTAGTGCAGTATAGTGTAGTGCAGTGCACTACATAGTCGTTAGTGTAGTGTAGTATAGTGCAGTGCATTGTAGTGCAGTATAGGGCACTGCAGTGCAGTGCAGTGCACTTCTATGCACCTATCATCTCTGCAAGTGCACTACACTACACTAAAATGAATTGCACTGTATTGCACAGCAATGCACTGCACTGCAGTGTAGGGGTTAGGAAGTCAGTTAGTTATATAAGACATGGCTCTTGACATTGGGCGCTGTGTGTCCCCGTGAATAGGATGATTACAGTAATGTCGGCCCCGTTAATGGGCTCCGTAAAATAACCTCCAAAGACGATATGCACCCTGTCAGTGACCACCCTCAGTGACATGCACCCTGGCAGTGACCACCCTCAGTGACATGCACCCTGGCAGTGGCCACCCTCAGTGACATGCACCCTGGCAGTGACCACCCTCAGTGACATGCACCCTGGCAGTGACCACCATCAGTGACATGCACCCTGGCAGTGACCACCCTCAGTGACATGCACCCTGGCAGTGACCACCCTCAGTGACATGCACCCTGGCAGTGACCACCCTCAGTGACATGCACCCTGGCAGTGACCACCCTCAGTGACATGCACCCTGGCAGTGACCACCCTCAGTGACATGCACCCTGGCAGTGACCACCCTCAGTGACATGCACCCTGGCAGTGACCACCCTCAGTGACATGCACCCTGGCAGTGACTACCCTCAGTGACATGCACCCTGACAGTGACCACCCTCAGTGACATACACCCTGGCAGTGACCACCCTCAGTGACATGCACCCTGGCAGTGACCACCCTCAGTGACATGCACCCTGGCAGTGACCACCCTCAGTGACATGCACCCTGGCAGTGACCACCCTCAGTGACATGCACCCTGGCAGTGACTACCCTCAGTGCCACCATAGAAAGGCCAGCTTGGCGATAATGTTGGGAAAAAGGATGACTAGTTGAATGAGGCCTCGCAATACCAACATATTCTGCTAACCACAACAACTATACGCACTAGTCCGTTAATAGAACGTTGTCTAGTGCTGGAAGCAACCATAGTCGGATCACCGTATCGCGCCAATCTTCTGGTTTCTGTTCTGTTATACAATCCAAACATCTACCATCTGTCCCAATGAAGCCAGGACATATATCCGCGTGTTTTCTTTCATACTTGTACACCTGTACAAACTATCAACCAGTTTACTCGGTTGTTGGTTCCGGCGGCGCAGCTG
>OY759269.1:15323568-15338568 GCA_963662155.1 Lamellibrachia columna
GCCTTAGGGCCAAATGCAGTGAACTAAAAGCGTAATGACATGGCATGCAACTATTTGGCATATAGAGAGCAAACATCGATACGAATGTAGCATGATTGTGTAGTGCAAAGACGGAAAGCAGTCGTGGAAATAGAGGTTGTTTGCAAATACTTCACACCGTTGGGTGTCTGTGAAACATGGGGGAAACACACGGATGTTCTGTATCATATGCGTAATGACAAATAAACAAGTATTCACGGAAACACCGATATAGAGCCTAAGTGACATTTAAACGGAGGCGGACCCAATTCACAGGTGGTCCAGAAGTAAAGCGGAGAGAGAGCCTGTTACTTGGCAACAAAAAGCATGGAGAGAGAAGACCAGGGAGACCAGGGAGAATAGGGAAACCGGGGGACCATGGACACCAGGGAGACCAGGGAGACTATGGAGACCAGGGAGAATAGGGAGACCGGGGGACCAAGGAAACCAGGGAGATTATGAAGACCTTGGAGACCATGGATAATAGAGGGAGACCGGGGGACCATGGAAACCAGGGAGACCAGGGAGAATAGGGAGACCGGGGGACCATGGAAACCAGGGAAACCAGGGAGACCATGGAGACCATGGAGACCAGGGAGAATAGGGAGACCCTGCCTAACGCATCCAAAACAACTTGCGTCTGAATTCAGGATAACAGTTTCTCAACAGATACCAACAAAGACGTAAGGTGACACATTCTCATAGGACCCGTCCTCCCGACGACGAAATGATGATATCATACACAACATGCAGCGATGACAACACGTATAAAACATACAATACGCTCCTCTCTCAAGAATATGATTCATGACTTTCTTTGAAACTACGAAGCAAGTAGCAGAATGTCTGCGTATACTTTATAATTAGCACAAACGAACAGCCACTTGCACTTGCACACAGCGATAGAGAGTTAAACAAACTTTTTATTCGGCCACGATATTTAGATAAACCGTAGGTCACGTTTCTGCTCGAGTTGGTGTTGGTTTATTTACGTCATGAAGTGGTTGTGCTGCGGAAGGTGTTTGATGAAAGACGGACTTCATATTTTCAGTCGATGGATGTGGCGCCGAAATGCAGAAGAATAGTATGCTCCAAAATGATGATGCACGATTTTTGATGTGGGTATCAATAAAACACTCGTATATTCCCACGAAGTAGAAAAACGAAAAATTTCAGTAGTCGACAATAGTTGGATCAGCAGTGGACCGGCGGTTAGTTCGACGGACTGGCAATCGAGAGGTTCGGGATTCGAACATTTACTCGAAACAGAAAGTACGTCCAGTGTTGTGGGGTTAACCAAGTTGTTCAAACGTCTTTATTACCATTCAAACCGAGTACCACCTAACGATGGTTCTACGCTTAGGTGAAGGTCAAAGGTAAAGTAGCCATTTACGGGAGCGTGCAAAACACGACTCGCTGCCGATGAGGTAATTATTGATAAACAAAAGCAGATGCGATTGCGAATGGAGTATACATGCTGTTGCGATCTTGGAATATTTCTCGCATTTACCTCAGGGAAGTGACTTATTTGGGAATATTTGAGCTCCGGTAGCGCGATCTCGAACACGAACCAAATTGTGATTAGACACGAACATATTACGTCATCATTTGCTATGAAACGGCGGATATGTAATTGTTGCGATAGGGTTAACTCCGTCACGTTCTTTGTCGTCTACGACCATACAACGTTGGAGTTTGCGAATACAAAATGTCAATAACAGCGTGATAGCCTAAGTCTAATGCAATGTATCGTATAATTTATTTGTATCTCACTAAGGGAATAACGAATTATCTTTCGATTCATGTTTGGAAACATAATTTGAAAGAGTCCAAATGAGGAATGTCTATATACGTCCACCCATTGGGACAAATGTCGTAAAGGGGCAGCATAATTTCAAATTTGCTTTTTCGATTACTCAAATTTAAGGTAGTTTTTTATTTTCATGCAAGTAATTCCATGCTTCGACTTGACCCCACGTTTGATATTTGCCTGGCAGTGTCGTACGTACAACGTTTGATATTTGCCTGGCAGTGTCGTACGTACAACGTTTGATATTTGCCTGGCAGTGTCGTACGTACAACGTTTGTGTGGTGATGTTAGCTTCTTCATTAACTTATTTTAAATGCATACTCCCTTTAAATAATTAAATGTGTCGTAACGCAATAAGATCGTGTGATTGCTTCTTGAAATAAGATACGGTTTCGTGCGTGTATAAATAACATGTGTTGTGTTACAAAACAACACGTTAAAACACATACATATATGTGAATTTGTCGGTTGTTATGTAATGCTGGAGTCCTACGTTGTGGACCAAAACCTGGCTAAGCCATGTCAATGTAATAAATAATTAATCGCATCACCCCAGATCAACGCTAATGATATATGCTGAGTCACGTTCGAGGAGCTTTCTGAGTGCACCTGGATAAGCCTTGTTTCGATGCTTGCATACACAATTAAAGGTCTTTCTTCATTCATTTCGTGAATATCGAACCTATCTATTATCCAATATTACATACTCGTTTAAAAAAAAATTATTTAGTTTTCGTGAAGTCACCAGAGAGACAATTATATTATGTTTAACCGGATCCGATAAAAATTCGACGAAACATTGCAACGGTAGTCCGGCACTATATACCGTAGAATGAGGCTCTTCAAACTTTTTGCAAGTTAGCGATTTAACCATCAAAGTAAGTTCGAGGATTTTAATAAAAGTGCACATTATTTTATTAAACCGTCTGCACATATTACATACTATTCACCGTCTACATGTCTGAACATCAACTAACATACTTATCTACAGATTGTGTAACTGATGGCAGCGTGAGTATGTCAAAAAAACAACATACTTATCTACAGATTGTGTAACTGATGGCAGCGTGAGTATGTCAAAAAACAACATACTTATCTACAGATTGTGTAACTGATGGCAGCGTGAGTATGTCAAAAAACAAGGTTGACACATATCTCAGGAGGGCGAGTTATATATACATGAAAGAAAGGATTCGATAAGCCAATGGCTTCCTTGTCCACTTGCCATCTGGCCCTTGCATTGGATGGCAATCTTGCTAAATCTTATTAAATCTTGTTAAATTCACGATGGGTTAGAATAATTGAAGAAGGCGTTAAAAGCAAACATTTATCTAACAAAGAACATCTTGTATTGCATGTTATTCACACTATGCGGATAATGTGAGCCGTTTTTGAATGGTATCGCTGACAACGTATTGTGAAATTGAGTTACGAACTTAATCCACAAACGTGTTTTACCATTTGTTCGCTCGAGTAATGTACATGGCGATCAGTTTTCTTTCTTTAATATCTAAACGACATGTGACTCCTGCTGCTCCACACGGGTGCTTTTCATTCCGGGCGAGACGCCATCAATCCACCTGAATAAATCTGATTTGTTTCACACCAATGCACGACTTTGATTCCGTTTAATCGACATGGCAGTTCCCTGTTCGACGACCTGTCTCCGTGGCTTAGTGTAAATAAATCGCATTTACTGTGACGAACATCGCTGGCCGGAATGCATTCCAAGCACGGTTCGTGCTAAATCCATTGATATGCCTCGTCGGAATAAACGGCAGTTGCAGAAACAAGACACATTGTTAGCTTGTCGATTTTCCGCTGGTACATTTGATGAAATAGTTAGCTTGTTTGATAGCTTTAAAGTTCAAACAACGTTCTTGTTTGCGCTACAACCGATTACATAACTAGCCGTGGTATGTCCAAACATCCGTTATCACCATCAATATATGTCTTGCCTCTACTCCTAGCTTGTGTGTGTGTGTGTGTGTGTGTGTGTGTGTGTGTGTGTGTGCGTGCGTGCGTGCGTGCGTGCGTGCGTGCGTGCGTGCGTGCGTGCGTGCGTGCGTGCGTGCGTGCGTGCGTGCGTGCGTGCGTGCGTGCGTGCGTGCGTGCGTGCGTGCGTGCGTGCGTGCGTGCGTGCGTGCGTGCGTGCGTGCGTGCGTGCGTGCGTGCGTGCGTGTGTGTGTTTTGATCATTTCATGTATGTATTCTGTTAGCTAATTCCAATTTATTTTTCAAGGTTCTCGCAGACCATTATCGCGATAATAGTCCAAATCAATCCCCCTTGCCCAAGCACCGTGTATTTAATATAGCTCCTTGCTAACCCAATAACTATATACGCCCAGTGATCGTATCACACCGTCCTTGAAGATTTAAATGCAATAATCGAAACTTAGCTCGGTAACAGGATAGTTGTAGTTCGTAAACGACCCGGATTCCGCCGGTGAAAACGAATCGGGTCGTGCAGAGGTCGTACAGAGGTCGTACAGAGGTTGTACCGAGGTCGCTCGTGAGGAGAAGGGCATTGTGCGTTGACGAATGACGCGATGCTACGTCATCACTCCCGATAGAAACACGCGAAGTAATATGTGGGACCGATCATTGTTTCAGTTAGGGACGGATCATTTATTTCCGGGTTCATTTTATACGAATGAAGTTCCGGTGATGTTTAAACGGTACTTATTTCGGCATTTTTTTGGCTTACTGGAACTTAATTTTTTAACAGGGATTTCAACAGGCCATATTTGACGATTACGATGTTTATGATTGCAATTTCTAAAGGATAGCTGGCAATATGTGAACATATCAGGATCCCTTGCGCATGAACGCATGATGTAATTGTTTATTTTGGATGCCTTGGATTTTGGATCATAGAGAGCATGTTGTATGTGGATTTTCTAGAGACATGTAGTAACAAGTAAAAGAATTTGACGATTTTTTTCAAGAATATATATTAACGTTTATTTTCAAAATATTAAAACTATCAATTTACCAACATCATAAAAACCTTAATTGTGGCCAGTGGGAAAATGAATAGTGATTCGTCCCCATATTGTGGGATATGACTTCGGGCGTGGCCGGCGGAAGAGATTGTTATTCCGAGTCATTAACTGGTAACGAGATCGATGCGCGTTGTTTGTGCCGTGGAGCGAGCTTGATCACGACTTGTGAGCAGGCACGTCCTAAGATCCGTCCCAGGTCAGCGCCCGGTCATTCCGGTGACCTCGGCACTGACTCATTCACGGGGTCAATCGATTCATTTGGTTACACTCACAAATGAATGGTCATCTGGCTGGAGCGAAAGGATTCGCACCACATACTATGTCCATCATACTTGACCTGTACAGTGGCTGGCCATTCGGGAACCTCCTCTGATGATCTGACAATCTGTTTCCACCTTTGCCGATCCCTTGCTGCCACTACCGTCTCACAGAAGTCAAGTCCTCTAAATTCCTTGATGTTGTCTGTCCAGTTCCTCCTCTGCCTGCCACTCACTCTCACTTGGATGAGGATTTTTGCTAGACCAGCAGATCTGGTGACATGACCATCTCAGTTGCGATTCATTCGTTATATGCAGATGCACAAATAATTATGTGAATTGACAACATACACGTTTTTTAAAGGTACACATTCTGGTCGTTCCCATTGTAAAGTCGAGTTATACACTATTCACTATATATGTCATAACATCTTGACCGCTAAAATGTGTTTTAATGATTCTCATTTAAAAATATACTTATAACGTTATCTGGTTAATTTGAATGATTCGGGGCGAATAACTTGTTGACATTGTGTTGATTATATTGTCATCACGTGATTCTGAACGGAATGGTTGATATTATTCACATAACTGTCAAATCACACACACACACACACACACACACACACACACACACACACACACACACACACACACACACACACACACACACACACACACACACACACACACACACACACACACACACACACACACACACACACACACACACACACACACACACACACACACACACACACACACACATACACAAACACACGCACGCACACACACAATCACGAACGAACGAACGCACGCACGCACATATTCAAGATAGAACATAATGGAGTCAGAGGAACTCAACCGACATATGTTTTAACAAGATTGAACAAGATTGAAAAAGATTACCATCCAAGGCAACAGGCCCAGATGGCAAGTGGAGAAGGAAGCCATTGACTTATCAAGAGTCCAACAATTTTTTATATTTGTGTAACCCGCCCTTCTGAGATATTTGTAAATGTTGTTTTTAAACATTTTCACGGCACTTAATAGCTAGCAATAATTATGGAGGGACATCGTGATTCGATGAACTCACTCGATATAAGCAGGCAAGCAAACATGATTTTGCGATTAAAAAGAACGGATTTGTACCTGTAATATAACATTGGATTGGTTCAGAAAAAATAGTAGTACTTTTTCAAATTTCAAACTAATATATATAACACAGTATTTATTGATTGGTAACACGGTAGCAATGTGAATACCTTTAAAAACTGCACTGGCAGATATCCATATAGATGACAAATAGTTGGACTCTCAGTAACGTTCACGGCATTCTTGTCCACCTGCCGCCTGTTATGTGTAGCTTTTCATGGAAATCCTGTTAAATCTTGTTCATTCTTATGACATGTTGAGACGATATTCCTTTGGATTTTGCCTCCTGGGAAATGTAGACTATTCTTTTTTAACTTGGAGTTTGGCAAGTTCGCCGAACGCTGCACTTAATACGCAGGGTTAATTACCGTTCTAGTGCTTTGTGGAGAGTTGAATGGGGCTAAAACATTTGGGGCAAAGTTCTTAAATCATGGCGCGGTATTTTTATTTCAGGGCGGCTGGGTTTGTTCTTTATATGTTTTTTATTTCATCTGACTGATACTTGCCATTTGTGCCATGTGCCGGGGGGCCAAGTCGTCTAATGTTTTGTAATTTGTTGTAGTCCATCAACCACTGCCACCGCCACCAACACCACCACCACCATAACCGCCAACGCCACCAACACCACCATCATCAACACCACTACCAACACCATCACCACCGCCGCCACCGCCACCGCCACCGGCATCACCACCACCACCAAAACCACCACCACTACCGCCTCCGCCACCGCAACCACAACAACCACCACACTCACCACCACATCCACCATCAACACCACAACAACCACAATCACCACACTCACTACCACCACCACCACCACTACTACCACCACCACCATCACCAACACCACCACCACAACCACCACCACAACCACCACCACAACCACCACAACCACCACCACCACCACAACAACCACAACAACCACCACTACCTCCACAACCAACACCACCACCACCACCACCACCTCTACCACCACCACTACCACCACCACCACCACCATCACCACCACTACCACCACCACCACCACCACCACAACCACCACAACCACCACCACTACCACCAAAAACAAAACAACCACCACCACCACCACCGCTAACACCACCACCACCATCACCATCACCACCACAACCACCGCCGCCGCCACCACCACCACCACCACCACTACCACCACCAACACCACCACAACCACCACCACCACCACCACCACTACCACCAACAACAAAACAACCATCACCACCACCACTACCACCAAAAACAAAACAACCACCACCACTACCACCGCTAACACCACCACCACCTTCACCATCACCACCACAACCACCGCCGCCGCCACCACCACCACCACCACCACCACCACCACCACCACTACCACCTCCAACACCACCACCACAAACAGCAACATCACCACCACCACCTCCACCAACACCAACACTACCAATACCACTACCACCAACACCACCAACACCACCACTACTACCATCACCACCACCACCACCAACACCGTCAACACCACCAACACCACCACCAACACCTCCAACACCACCACCACAAACAGCAACATCACCACCACCACCTCCACCAACACCAACACTACCACTACCACCAACACCACCAACACCACCACTACTACTATCACCACCACCACCACCAACACCGTCAACACCACCACCATCACCACCACCAACATCAACACCAACACCACCAACACCACCATCACCACCACCACGACCAACACCACCACCACCACAACCACCAACACCACCAACACCACCATCACCACCGCCACCACCAACACCATAAACACCACAACCAACACCAACACCATCACCACCGCCACCACTAACATGGATTGTCGCAGTAGAATGGGGTAACTGCTGTTTGTGTCAACGCAGTAATGACGAGTCTATATTTGCTTCATCCCCGACGAGTACTCGCATCCTGCCCACGTAGTACTCGCATCCTGTCCACGTAGTACTCGCATCCTGTCCACGTAGTACTCTCATCCTGTCCACGTAGTACTCGCATCCTGTCCACGTAGTACTCGCATCCTGTCCACGTAGTACTCGCATCCTGTCCACGTAGTACTCGCATCCTGTCCACGTAGTAATCGCATCCTGTCCACGTAGTAATCGCATCCTGTCCACGTAGTACTCGCATCCTGTCCACGTAGTACTCGCATCCTGTCCACGTAGTACTCGCATCCTGTCCACGTAGTACTCGCATCCTGTCCACGTAGTACTCGCATCCTGTCCACGTAGTACTGTCATCCTGTCCACGTAGTACTCGCATCCTGTCCACGTAGTACTCTCATCCTGTCCACGTAGTACTCGCATCCTGTCCACGTAGTACTCGCATCCTGTCCACGTAGTACTCGCATCCTGTCCACGTAGTACTCGCATCCTGTCCACGTAGTACTGTCATCCTGTCCACGTAGTACTCGCATCCTGTCCACGTAGTACTCTCATCCTGTCCACGTAGTACTCGCATCCTGTCCACGTAGTACTCGCATCCTGTCCACGTAGTACTCGCATCCTGTCCACGTAGTACTCGCATCCTGTCCACGTAGTACTGTCATCCTGTCCACGTAGTACTCGCATCCTGTCCACGTAGTACTCGCATCCTGTCCACGTAGTACTCGCATCCTGTCCACGTAGTACTCTCATCCTGTCCACGTAGTACTCGCATCCTGTCCACGTAGTACTCGCATCCTGTCCACGTAGTACTCGCATCCTGTCCACGTAGTACTCGCATCCTGTCCACGTAGTACTCTCATCCTGTCCACGTAGTACTCGCATCCTGTCCACGTAGTACTGTCATCCTGTCCACGTAGTACTCGCATCCTGTCCACGTAGTACTCGCATCCTGTCCACGTAGTACTCGCATCCTGTCCACGTAGTACTCGCATCCTGTCCACGCAGTACTCGTTGGTACAACAGTACATCAGCCAAGCCAATTTTCCCTGTATGATTTTCATTTACACCAACGGATGAATTATCTGAAAATGTGTGATATACATGTCAGATGAGTAGCTTAATGCTTTTTAGGACACCTTCTTTAAACATGGCAGCCATTTTCAGCGTAAAATTCTGAGTGTGTCAGTACTCGTCTATACATTTTTTATACATGTTTGCATAAAAATAGGAGGAAATGTCAAGAAAAAATAAAATACCTAAAACTATGTGCAATATACTACCTATATTTCCCTTCAGGCGTATCTATACTGCTGCTGTATCCAGTAGGTAGATCGATGTTGTAATCATATAAGTTCGTCTACAAAAAAGTAACATACAAAGCTATGAAGCAGCTTGCGGTGAAGGGATTCCTGAAGATTGTCCCCAGCTAAACAGCGCCACCCACACACTGTACAGTATGCTTGTTAACACACTGTACAGTATGCTTGTTAATACACTGTACAGTATGCTTGTTAACACACTGTACAGTATGCTTGTTAATACACTGTACAGTATGCTTGTTAACACACTGTACAGTATGCTTGTTAATACACTGTACAGTATGCTTGTTAACACACTGTACAGTATGCTTGTTAACACACTGTACAGTATGCTTGTTAACACACTGTACAGTATGCTTGTTAATACACTGTACAGTATGCTTGTTAACACATTGTACAGTATGCTTGTTAACACACTGTACAGTATGCTTGTTAATACACTGTACAGTATGCTTGTTAACACACTGTACAGTATGCTTGTTAATACACTGTACAGTATGCTTGTTAATACACTGTACAGTATGCTTGTTAATACACTGTACAGTATGCTTGTTAATACACTGTACAGTATGCTTGTTAACACACTGTACAGTATGCTTGTTAATACACTGTACAGTATGCTTGTTAATACACTGTACAGTATGCTTGTTAATACACTGTACAGTATGCTTGTTAATACAATGTCCCGAAACTATTGGTGTTGCTGTGAGCGATGACTTCTGCACACAGACTCTGGACTTGTACGGGGCCTATCTGGATGTTGTACCTCAAAAACGTGGCCTATTGGTACTGTTATGGATTACTCACATTGTCAACATCTCGCTTGCTCTGGTGAGATGTGAGAGGGAAGGCAACTGGGTTGGAATGCCTAGTTGGCATACATCAAAAGAGCGACACGTTGTGGTTGGCGTTGAGCAAGATGAGTTACACTATATACCTCCCAATGGGTTATCCACAGATGGCACTGCTTGGAAAAGTCTACGAAACCATGTTAACTTTGTGAACAGCTCAGACAAGGCAATATATTTAACCGACTCGCGGTCGATGAAACTACAGAAGAAACGGCCAAAAAGAAAACAACTAACCGAAGGAGAAGCCCGAGGCTTTCAGCCTAGTATCTGACGACAGAACACCGTGCTATTGTCATGAAGCAACTACTCGGGAAACCCTCCTTCTGGCTCGACTCGCTTAACCATCCTAGGCTTGGTAGAACTAGTACCAAGAAAGACGAATCAGATATCGACGAAATTGTTGATCTACTGAAGAATAACCATCCACGATCCATCCACGATCCATCCACGATCCATCCACGATCCATCCACGAGGAAGCCAACGCTCCTCTACTATTACACGATCCATCCACGAGGAAGCCAACGCTCCTCTACTATTACACGATCCATCCACGAGGAAGCCAACGCTCCTTTACTATTACACGATCCATCCACGAGGAAGCCAACGCTCCTCTACTATTACACGATCCATCCACGAGGAAGCCAACGCTCCTCTACTATTACACGATCCATCCACGAGAAAACCAACGCTCCTCTACTATTACACGATCCATCCACGAGGAAGCCAACGCTCCTCTACTATTACACGATCCATCCACGAGGAAGCCAACGCTCCTCTACTATTACACGATCCATCCACGAGGAAACCAACACTCCTCTACTATTACACGATCCGTCCACGAGGAAGCCAACGCTCCTCTACTATTACACGATCCATCCACGAGGAAGCCAACGCTCCTCTACTATTACACGATCCATCCACGAGGAAGCCAACGCTCCTATACTATTACACGATCCATCCACGAGGAAGCCAACGCTCCTCTACTATTACACGATCCATCCACGAGGAAACCAACGCTCCTCTACTATTACACGATCCATCCACGAGGAAGCCAACGCTCCTCTACTATTACACGATCCATCCACGAGGAAGCCAACGCTCCTCTACTATTACACGATCCATCCACGAGGAAGCCAACGCTCCTCTACTATTACACGATCCATCCACGAGGAAACCAACACTCCTCTACTATTACACGATCCGTCCACGAGGAAGCCAACGCTCCTCTACTATTACACGATCCATCCACGAGGAAGCCAACGCTCCTCTACTATTACACGATCCATCCACGAGGAAGTCAATGCTCCTATACTATTACACGATCCATCCACGAGGAAGCCAACGCTCCTCTACTATTACACGATCCATCCACGAGGAAGCCAACGCTCCTCTACTATTACACGATCCATCCACGAGGAAGCCAACGCTCCTCTACTATTACACGATCCATCTACGAAACCAACGCTCCTCTACTATTACACGATCCATCCACGAGGAAGCCAACGCTCCTCTACTATTACACGATCCATCTACCAAACCAACACTTGGTTGTGGTGGTTGTGTTGGTGGTGGAAGTGGTGGTGGTGGTGTTGGTGATTGTGGTGGTGGTGGCAGTGGTGGATGTGGTGGTGAGTGTGGTGGTTGCGGTGGCGGTAGCGGTGGCGGTGGCGGTGGTTGTCGTTTTGTTGTTGTTGTTGTTGGTGGTGGTTGTGGCGATGGTTGTGGTGGTGGTGGTGGTGGTTGTAGTGGTGGTGGTGAGTGTGGTGATTGTGGTGGTTGTGGTGTTGGTGGTGGATATGATGGTTGCGGTGGCGGTGGCGGTAGTCGTCATTGGTGGTGTTGGTGGTGCTGGCGGCCTTAATAGTTCCAAGGTTATATGTTGTGAAGGTGTCAAATCAATGTTCAGACGTCGGTATTTATTCGCACAATATAATAGGAATGTGTGCACACGAAGAATGCCTGAATCGGGATTAATACACACATATCTTATTCATTAACGACCCCCACTCGTGGGAACCACATGTTGCGTGTTGAACAGTATATTTCTAATAACTGACCCCCCAGCACAAATGGTTGCCCAGGTACTGACGGTCTTTCTTCGCGAGGTAGGCAGCTATGTTGCAATAACTACACGCGGCACGCTACGAAACAGGTGCTATGTCTTTGGGGGACTGCAGTTTATTTTATATAAATACACCATTAATGATTAGTTTTTACATTGTAGATACAACAGGAACCCTCAGTAACAATTGATATATCATTGATGTATCATTCCAGTGTTGCTTTCCACATAGCTGTTAACCCCAGAGGGTTCTTAGGCAATTTTTCCATCAAGGGTTCAGGGGCTGCATGCCGCGAAGGCCCCAGCCCATGGACCTCAGTGAAGGGCTAGAGCATTTGAAGATCTGTGGTGACACTCCTCATTCCGAAAGCAAAGTAACGCGCATATGCAACACGTGCTTACACTGCTTTCCAACAGGAAATCTCATTGGTTGATGCACAGCTGTTGACCAATCACCTACCGCGTTTCACACGTTATTCGGTAAATATTACCGGTACAATTAACCGACACATTAACCGTCACATTTTAAGTTTTTTCAGTTTTGACAAAAAGGGGGAATTTTTTTCATACTTTCCATTGCTAAAGATTATGAAACTATGCGTGCTATGTTAGACCGTTGCGTAAGACCGTGACATTTAATACAAAACCATTAGTCTCACGGCGTGTGCAAGAGAGTTGACAGGTGCGCACAAATTACATAAAATTATTAATAAGTTCATTCTACGTCTATTTGCTAATGCATTTGTGAACTATTGACTTACAACGATGGACAACGGTCTGTTATACACTCACTCACTCACTCACTCACTCACTCACTCACTCACTCACTCACTCACTCACTCACTCACTCACTCACTCACTCACTCACTCACTCACTCACTCACTCACTCACTCACCCACTCACTCACTCATTCACCCACTCACTCACTCACTCACTCATTCACTTACCCACCCACCCACCCACCCACCCACCCACCCACCCAGCCACCCACCCACTCACTCACTCACTCACTCACTCACTCACTCACTCACTCACTCATTCATTCACTTACCCACCCACCCACCCACCCACCCACCCACCCACCCACCCACCCACCCACCCACCCACCCACCCACCCACCCACCCACCCACCCACCCACTCATTCACATGATGGTTCTTGGTGACACATCATCATTGTGTCTGTAGCAGTCAGTGGCGTATCTAGCGTCTCGCAAGTCAATCTTAGTCACGCAAGTCAATCTTTACCACGCTACCACGTGGTGGCGCAACAGGTTACTTATTGTGTAAACAAAATCAAACATTTAAGCCAAAGGGCAACATGGCCCGACGCCCCCTCCCTAAGCACGCCGCTGGTAGCACAGCCCAGCAAATGTCAGCGTCCTTCAGTCGTTTCTTGTTTGTACCTTTACTCAAACCTCTGTGGAGCTGTGCATTATTGAAATGTTGCTGCCAGTTAATACTGAAAGCGGCTCTCATCATTTATGTGCAACACCTATCTGATTACTTGTTTAAGTGTCATTGTCAGTGTCCACTATTCGCATGCATAGATGAACACAGGCTCCGCTGTCTCCATGAATAGAGACTGATTCGTTCTACGAAGTTCACACGGTATCAATATTGTTCATAGTGTTGCACACATCCCTCCAGTGTCTTGTAATTGGCTTCCGACCAATCGTAGGCGAAACATATCAATAATTCATGACGTCCAGCGCAGTCTGGATCCAGGTGCACATTTACGAGGCCAAGTGACACGAACTATTAACGAATGACAGTAATTGGCCATATTTCCCGCGGCAGTGACCGGGTATTGAATCCAGATCTCCAGCCCACGAGGCCATCTTTCCACAAAGAGCCAGCGCGCTGGTTGTGTCCCTAGGTGAGCGCTCAGATGCTGGTCAAATTGTATCATTTGCTGCAGTATCCCGGCTTCAGACCTCGGGGCCAGCGCATAACATAATGTGAGCAAACGTCAATCTAACTTTGCCAGACAAAAATGGCAATGAACAATCGCTTTAGGAAAAATCAGAACACAACCGCAATGTATAGCATTGTCTTGTTTTGTGTTGCACGATTTCCGTCGTAAAAACCGTCTGGGCGATAAAATGTGGTTTGGCTGTGAAACCCTGTAGAAGACCGTTAGTATTGTTGTTACTATTATTTTCATATTTACTATTAGTTATTATTATTATTATAATTATTATAATTATTTTAGTATTACTATTACTATTAGTATTACTATTATTATTAAAATTATTATAGTTATTATTATTATTATAGTTATAATTCTTTTTATTATAGTTATTATTATTATTATAGTTATAATTCTTCTTATTATAGTTATTATTATTATTATTATAATTCTTCTTATTATAGTTATTATTATTATTATAGTTATAATTCTTCTTATTATAGTTATTATTATTATTATTATTATATTTATAATTCTTCTTATTATAGTTATTATTATTATTATCGAAATCACAGTGTAAGACATGCCACAAAAAAACTATTGCTGTTGAAAACGCAGTGGAAGACATTGATCTCTATGTTACAAGAAGTATTATTAACATCGATTTTGACCAATATTAAATTATAACAGGATTT
>OY759269.1:15343568-15346068 GCA_963662155.1 Lamellibrachia columna
CAGAGTTCGATGTGCTGTCCCGATATATGCCGTAGCGGTCGGGGAACGCGTCGCTACGTCGGTCGCGGCAAGGCAGCCGACGCCGACATTCGTGAATGATCGCCTTGCTCCGGAACACGTACACGAGCGGGTTGAGTGCGCAGCCGCAGAAGGCCGTCCACACGGCGGCGCTTCCGAGCCAGCCCGGTAGGTGGCGCGCCGCGTCGTCACCTGCGCTCGCCTCGACGGCGATGAGAGTGAAAAACGGAAGCCAGCACACGACGAACGCCGTCATGACTATAAGTCCCGTCTTTGCCGCCTTGTGGTCGTCCTTGTGAAGCAGGAACAGTCCTCTTCCGGATCCAACGGAAGTGCTCCCGCGACGCAGCTGCAAGGTCGGACGCCGCGCATGCGCCGCCTGCAGCGCCCCGTTGCCGACGGCGTGCTGGACGAGACCGACCTCGGTACTGTTGCGTCGCGCACGCGCACTTGTGGACTGCGCAGCCCGGAAGATGCGCACGTACACCCACGCCATGACAGCGAGCGGCAGACAGAAACAGACGACGAGAAACGTGTACGTGTAGGCGCGATCGGCCGCCGACTGCGATCGCCAGTCGACCGTACAGAGGTTCTTGTCCGCCTGGTACGTGATGCGGTTCCAGCCGACCAGCGGCGGCGCTGCGATCACGCACGCGCTTCCCCATATGGCCGCCAGGAAGCAGCACAGTCTGCGCGACGTTATGTGAATGGAGTAGTGCAGCGGACGTATGACGGCGTAGTAGCGATCGACGCTGATGACGAGGAGGGTAAAAATGCACGCGGCGAAGAGAAGAGTCGTCGCAAAGCCGCTCAGACGACACCACGTCACACCGAGGTGCCACGTCTGCGTCACTGACGCCACGACAATGAACGGCAGAATGAGGATCGTCAGGAGGAAGTTGCTGATGGCGAGGTTGAGAACGAGCCGGTTGGAGAGGGTCAGGAGAGACGGCTTGCAGTAGAAGACGACGAAGACCGTGCCGTTGGCGATGAAGCTAGCGAGGAATATGATGATGACGCTTGCTGTCTGGACACCGGCGGTGGCGGCGGCGTCGGTCGGCGCCACAGACGTCAGCACCGCATCAGCGCCACTGCAGTTGATACCCATGCACAATGTCGTGTTCTCCCCCATCACTGCTAAACAACTGCTGTTACGACGTTCAAGTAGAACAATCAGAAACTTGTACAGGCATACTTTCGCATACTTCGAATATCTTTTCCAATACGTCAGCTCAGTGTTCTTGTGGAAAAGCATATACTTCTGGCAGAACAACCATCCAAATGTTCGATGTTTGTCATTGGAAATGAATTCGTCGTCAACACGAATTGTAGTGACGACGATGTGTGTTCAACTAAGTAAAAATCCGCGATAAGATTGCCAGCATCGCCAGTATTACGGATTAACTGACGCGAATTTGTCGCGTTGTCGCAGCGTATCAGAAGACGCGACCTAGACGACGCCGATGTTGCTCAGACGTCCGGCTGTTGCAACGGTCTACGGCGAACTGTCTCTCCGACGGCCGCGAAGCAGCATTTACGTGACTCGTATCGCGGCCACTGCCACCGCCACCGCGGCTGATGCTGCGAAATAAAGATGATTTCTAATCAGCGCACGCGCGAGCGATCACGCGGATCGCGTCGATGTTGCAGCGCGCGGGGCGTGGCCAAGCACGCGCTGATTTCGCGGAAGAGGCGCACGCACCCACCCACGACACAGCCCGCACAGCGACGGCAGTTCCGGGTGCGCGGATTGCGAGCGAGCGTTCACGCAGGGATCGCGCGGTGTTGCGCCGAGTACACACGCTGAGAAGGCGCCCGACGATTTTTTATTGTTCTCGCTCGGGGTTAGTTGCTAAACGAGTGTCGTTCGTGCGAATGTTTGTCGCGTTTGTTGAGTGTCGTGCCGACAGCTAGAATGCAGTGGTGACTGGAGTTGTTGTTGTTGTTGTTGTTGTTGTTGTTGGTGTTCTTACTGTCCCTATTGTAGTGTACCGTTTTCGGAGTCGCGCAAAATGTTGATGGTGCAACGGTTACTCTTACTTCCGTTACCGCGGTTGTTGTTGTTGTTGTTGTTGTTGTTGTTGTTGTTGTTGTTGTTGTTGACGACTTATCCAGTCACAGCGGCTCTCACCTGCAGAATCAGAATCAGAAAATGTTGATTTGTCCCATTTACATTGACATCCCAACATGTAATACATTGATGGAACATCCCATTTACATTGACATCCCAACATGGAATACATTGAAGGAACATCCCATTTACATTGACATCCCAACATGTAATACATTGATGGAACATCCCATTTACATTGACATCCCAACATGTAATACATTGATGGAACATCCCATTTACATTGACATCCCAACATGTAATACAGTGATGGAGCATCCCATTTAAATTGGCATCCCAACATGTAATACATTGATGGAACATCCCATTTACATTGACATCCCAACATGTAATACAGTGATGGAGCATCCC
>OY759269.1:15348568-15353568 GCA_963662155.1 Lamellibrachia columna
CCCAACATCTCCCGACCAGCCACTGCAGGGATAAATAGCTCGCGCCTGTCTTGACGTGTTCTTGCCGGTGTGAGACCTCTATTTGCTCCCCGAGAGAGTGCCGCTAGTAACTTGCAAAAGCCAGCAGCACTTCAACACTTTTTGCAAGCAGCTTTCATGAAATGCACAACCGCACGAATTACCATACCGGACCGGTCGTCGCCCGGGTTACCAAGGACCGCGCTGCTCGACCTCATCTTCCGTCGACAGTGAAAAATCAGCTAGGAAGAAGAGAACAACTATCAATCGCTCAATGGAACGTCAGGACTCTCCTCGACCGAGAAGTAGCCGACCGACCGGAAAGACGTACTGCACTAGTAGCAATGGAACTCGCCAAGTACAATATAGACATTGCCGCCCTGTGCGAAACAAGGTTCTCAGAGTCTGGTAGTCTTAATGACTTGGAATACTCTTTCTTCTGGAGTGGCAGACCCAAAGGAGAGAGAAGGGAGGCTGGAGTGGGCTTTGCTATAAAGAAGGACATCGTGACAATGCTGACAGAAATGCCACGGCCAGTAAGTGACAGAATCATGATGATGAGACTACCTCTGAGCAAGGACAACTATGCTACAATTATCAGTGTTTACGCTCCAACAATGACAAACCCGGACGATAACAAGGAGGCTTTCTACAACCAGCTGTCAAGTACGCTCAGAGACATCCCTCGTACCGATAAGCTACTGCTGATAGGAGACTTCAATGCAAGGATAGGAAGAGACAATGACAAATGGACCATGGTCATGGGCAAATATGGGATCGGGAAACGCAACTCCAATGGCGAGCTTCTACTGGCTTTGTGCTCTGAGTTCGAACTGATAGTGACGAACACCATGTTCAAGCAGAAGGATGAACGCAAGACCACCTGGATGCATCCTCGTTCCAGACACTGGCATATGATCGACTTCATCATCACGAGGTGTCGGGATAAGATGGACATCCACAGTACTCGAGCCATACGTGGAGCTAACTGCTGGACCGATCACCATATGCTGAGGTCAAAAGTGGCATTTAGAGTACGACAAAAGCACAACAGACAAGGGGTAAGAAAACCGACCAAGCTAAACACAGCAAAACTACGTACCATCAGTCATAGGGAGAGCTTCGAGCAGGAGATGGACAGCGCTCTCGCCCAATGGGAGGAGAAGGAAAGCTCAACACCAGATGAGGAATGGGCAGCTCTGCAACAGGTAGTATACAACACAGCCAAAACATTTCTCGGCAAGCCAGACAGAAAACACCAGGACTGGTTCGACCCCAACGACCAGGAGCTACAAAATCTAATAAGCAGAAGAGACCAATCCCACCAGAGAGTGTTGCAGACCAGGAGTACTAGATCCACCACTGCAGCGTACAAAGATGCCTGCAGACTGCTACAAAAACGCACCCGTGCCCTGAAGTCAGAATGGTGGGAAATGAAGGCAGAGGAGCTGCAGAGATCTGCAGACAGAAATGACATGAAGGGCTTCTACAATGGACTGAAGGAAGTGTGGGGACCCGCGAAAAAGGGACCTGTTCACCTGAAGTCAACAGATGGAATGGAGACCTTCTCTGACAGCAAGAGAGTTGTGGCAAGATGGAGTGAACACTTCCAAAAACTACTCAACGTCCCTGGCGACATAGAACATGAAGCTCTTGTCAACATCCAGCAGCGCATTACCAACACATGCCTTGATGAGATTCCAAACATGGATGAGATGGCTAGAGCAATCGCCGGCCTGAAAGATGGCAAAGCACCTGGGAGTGATGGAATTCCTGCTGAAGTATGGAAGCACGGAGGAGACAATCTGTCCAACAGACTGCACCAATTAATCACCAAAGCCTGGGAAGAGGGTTCTGTACCACAAGCGTGGAAGGATGCCAGCATTGTAACCATCTACAAGAAAGGAGATCGAACAGACTGTGGGAACTACAGAGGAATCTCTCTTCTTTCCATAGCAGGCAAGATCTTCGCCAGGATCCTGCTCAACAGACTATCTATTCACATAACACCAGAAGTAGTTCCGGAGACACAGTGTGGCTTCAGATCCAACCGGACCACAGCGGACATGATATTTTGTCTTCGACAACTACAAGAAAAGTGCATTGAGCAGGACCGACCACTATATATAGTATTTGTCGACTTCACGAAGGCGTTTGATACAGTCGGAAGGACTGGGCTATGGCAGCTACTGAGGAAATATGGATGCCCAGAGAAATTCACAACCATGATCGAGGCTCTACATACGGGAATGATGGCGAATGTGAGTGTTGGAGGGGAAGTCTCGGAAACGTTCGGTGTTACCAATGGTGTCAAGCAAGGCTGTGTGCTGGCCCCCACGCTCTTCTCCATCTTCCTATCAGCAATGCTTGTCGAGGCTTTCCGAGGCATGGGAGATGGCGTCTATATACAGTCTAGACAGAGCGCTGACCTATTCAACATCGCACACTTCAGAGCGAAGACCAAGACTACCCAGATACTTGTGAGAGAGCTGCTATACGCAGATGACAGTGCACTGGTCGCCCACTCCGCTGAAGAGATCCAGAGAATAGTGGATGCTTTCTCCGATGCATCAAAGAAGTTCGGCCTGAAGATTAACATCAAGAAGACGGAAGTGCTGTACCAACCCAACTCTACAAGAACCCGAGAGGAGGATATCATGGTTGATGGAAACAAACTGAACTCTGTTCCTGAATTCACCTACCTCGGAAGCACTATATCAAGTGATGGACGCATTGATGCTGAAATACAGAGGAGGATGGCCAAGGCTAGCGCATCTTTCGGCCGATTACGCCAGAGACTCTGGAACAACCACCATGTGTCCACGCGGGTCAAAGGCAAGATCTACCGTGCAATTGTGCTATCCACCTTACTATACGGAGCCGAGGCCTGGACAGTGTACAGACGACAGGTGAAAAAGCTGCATGCCTTCATGATGCGACATCTGCGTTCGATCATGAGGCTAACCTGGAAGGACAAAGTGACAAACAAGGAAATACTCGGTCGGATAGGGCTGCCCTCTATGGAAGATCTTCTGATCAAAAAGAATCTCCTGTGGACTGGACACCTCATGAGGATGTCATCAGACAGACTACCAAAGCAGATCCTCTACTCTCAATTGTCTTCTGGTCACAGACAGAGAGGACGCCCTCGTCTCCGGTTCAAGGATACCATCAAGAGAAACCTCAAGCTGAGAGACATAAAGACCGACTCATGGACATCACTCTCACAGCAGAGAACTAAATGGAGTGCGGCGGTCAAGAAATGAAAGCAGTCTTTGTCGCATAGCGACTGACAGCATGATGATGATGACGTGGTGGCGCAACAGGTTACATACCAACAAATCAAAATGGCAAGCCGTATTGTAGTAAGAATGAAGCGTGTGGGGGAACGTGCGTGAGTGCGCTCGCGCGTGTGTGTAGGCGCGCGCGTTTTCTCTTTAACATACACAGGCATATTAGAGGACCCTGCGTAGTTGTAGCCGGAAGTATACTATTTCAGCGACATTTTATTAGTTCGGATTACGGATTTAAAGAAAACCCGCCTTTTAGTTAAGCCGATCGCACACAGTTGATTAAAACGCTCGCTTTTATGGGCGAGACATCCGACTCGACATTTAGAATTTCAGCTTTCGTCTCATCATATTAATAAGGTTTTTTTTGCCATAGACTCTGATCGGATTACGCCACACGAAGCAGTAAAATGCACTCTACCATGTAGCAGATTCGTAGCCTAGTGGAAGTGTTTGTATTTGGTATTCTGCAAAACGCATAATGTTATGCTCATATATGTTGTAGATGACACAATATGGATTATAATAATAACGAACATATTATGTTCGCTATGCTAATAGTGCACACCAATAATATGTGCACTTAAATAAATGTGTCTGTGCTATGGCTGTGTGTTGAAACGTGAAAAGTTGGTATTTTATCACAAACAATTCAACATGACGCAAAATTGTCCAAATATAATATATTAAATAAAACACACCGAATTGCCTACTGCGAGATAATGGGGTTATTAATACCCTTTCACGCGCACGGAGCAAACCATATTTAAAACACACTATCACACTTATAATTATGCTTGTCTGATACCCATTCATAAGTCACCTTTTGTCTCAAATTAATATGTGTTATGCTTTTTATCAAATTGAAACAGAAAACAATGGAATTAATTCCATTGGAACATAGACAATTCGAAGCGGACCGTTGTTTGTTATATAAATATGTCAGTGGCCTAAATAGGAATAAACCAGAATTGTTTGTATCAATGTAGCAGAAGTATGAGGGACCACAACCTCAAGCAACGGAATAAACCAGAATTGTTTGTATCAGTGTAGTAGAAGTATGATGGACCACAACCTCAAGCAACGGAATAAACCAGAATTGTTTGTATCAGTGTAGTAGAAGTATGAGGGACCACAACCTCAAGCAACGGAATAAACCAGAATTGTTTGTATCAGTGTAGTAGAAGTATGAGGGACCACAACCTCAAGCAACGGAATAAACCAGAATTGTTTGTATCAGTGTAGCAGAAGTATGAGGGACCACAACCTCAAGCAACGGAATAAACCAGAATTGTTTGTATCAATGTAGTAGAAGTATGGGGGACCACAACCTCAAGCAACGGGATAAACCAGAATTGTTTGTATCAATGTAGTAGAAGTATGAGGAACCCCAGCCTTAAGCAACGGAATAAACGAGAATTGTTTGTATCAGTGTAGCAGAAGTATGAGGGACCACAACCTCAAGCAACGGAATAAACCAGAATTGTTTGTATCAATGTAGTAGAAGTATGAGGAACCCCAGCCTTAAGCAACGGAATAAACGAGAATTGTTTGTATCAGTGTAGCAGAAGTATGAGGGACCACAACCTCAAGCAACGGAATAAACCAGAATTGTTTGTATCAATGTAGTGGAAGTATGAGGGACCACAACCTCAAGCAACGGAATAAACCAGAATTGTTTGTATCAATGTA
>OY759269.1:15357762-15452762 GCA_963662155.1 Lamellibrachia columna
AGAGAGAGAGAGAGAGAGGAGAGCGAGAGAGAGAGAGAGAGAGGGAGAGAGAGGGAGAGAGAGGGAGAGAGGGAGAGAGGGAGAGAGAGGGAAGAGAGAGGGAGAGAGAGAGAGAGAGAGAGAGAGAGAGGGAGAGAGGGAGAGGGAGAGAGGGAGAGAGAGAGAGAGAGAGGGAGAGAGGGAGAGAGAGGGAGAGAGGGAGAGAGGGAGAGAGAGAGAGAGGGAGAGAGGGAGAGAGAGAGAGAGGGAGAGAGAGGGAGAGAGAGAGAGGGAGAGAGAGAGGGAGAGAGGGAGAGAGGGGAGAAAGGGATGAGAGAGAGGGAGAGAGAGAGAAACACACACGCACGCACGCACGCACACGCGTACACACGCACGCACAACACCATTAGCACGCGATACCTAAGTGCCAACATCCTAGAATAAACAAGGCCCACGTGCGGTCAACACCGGCGAAGGCTAATAATCGAGGCCAGACGCCCGCGACGTGCCTGGGAATGACCGCGCGGTGTCGAAGCTGCGCGGCTTACTAGAAACCAGTCCCCTTGCTTATCCCGGCAGCGCGTACATCCAAACACAAGCACGGCCAGCCGTCGATCGATTGTAACAACTCCGCTTTTATCGCGGGTTATGTTCTCACTCCTCGTCTCTAATGAAACCGGTCTTTGTAATTTGCCGCATTGCGTTATCTAAATTTTCAATATTAGTCACACAGCTTGTTGCGTGTACCGTACAGCAGGACAACGAACGGTTAATCTAAGTACGGATATCGATTCATTAGTTGAATTGCGTAGCTGTGTGGTAAATATGCGGGGGCATCTCGATTTTGTCAAATAATGTTAATCTCAGATAGCGAACTTTGCCATCGATAATAAGAAACGAGCTAATAGACATTTTGGGAAAACATACTGAAACATATTTCATAGATAACACTGTATAAACCTATTCCTATTTGTTTTAATGTTGTTATATGGAGTGAATGCCTCTATCAGTATTACGCAGCGTACCGATATATTCCATTACCATACATCAGTACAAAATATGCTGTGTAAATTCTAGTCGCGTTCTAGGCGTAATCCCGCAAGAAGCCACTAATTAATTCGACTAGGCAAACAATATTTGTAAAGAAATACCGTTACCGCTAACTTTGACATCGTTTTCTTCGGCGAGCGAGTTATTAGTCAGAGCGACTGGAAAACGACAGATGTCAAAGGTTTTAGGCACTACTTGTAAATTTTGGGCGGTCGTCATGAAAGTATGATGGCCGAGAAGGGGCCTCGCTGCTGTGTGCTGAGTTTAGCAACGCGATGACGCGCCGAAGCGATGAGTTGGAGCGATGTAAATGTTTCATCGCTCCATCGCACCGCACCATCGCTCCATCGGGGCCGCTGCATCGCTCCATTGCGTCGCACCTTCGCGTTATCGCATAGAACGTTTGCCAAATTCAGCACACAACTGCGACGACCTTTCTCGGCCACCAGAAGTGTACGCAAGAGATGGTTGAAATGGAACTGATGCGGAAAATACTGACGGCCAAACACGTAATGGGCGGACCTGGTCAAGACAGAGCGAGGGAAACGTGGAAATGTGGGGAGCAGTGGTTTTAGTGGTCAGAGCACCTGACTGTCGATCGAGAGGACGGTGGTTCGATTCCACCTCCGCCGTTTCGAAGCTTGGGGCAATTTCGTTCACCCCACTTTGCCCGTGTCTTTCGGAAGAGACAGTGAAACCCATTGGTCCCATTTACCTGATGTCTATGTCACGGAAAGTAAACAGTCTCACACAGCAGGTAAATGTGTAACCTGTCGTGAATTCAAGGAGTGGTGGTCTCTGTCTCTAACCGATTGATTCTATAGCGACCGGAGCCGCTTCCCGGTTGGGCGCGCGAAAAGAACCGAGCAGGCAGTGTAGACTGCAGTAAAGCCGCAGCTGATTCCCTAAAGCACTATATTGATGTAAAGGAAATTGATGCTCAAACAACCACACTGGCTTGTGAGTGATGAGGACACGTAATGTGTCAAATACGATTGAAAATGTATTAATGTGTGGCGCACGAATCACTGCCGCAGACATAATCATACGAAGAATCGTTGATAAACCATAACTGAAACTGCGCAGTTTGCAGGGTGCCCAATCAATACAGCGAGCGGTTGACAGGGAACGGTGTTCTATTAACGAAATAAAAAACAGCCGAGTGTTTTACATGTTGGTCAAATATTCCTTTTGTCAAATAGGCGTGCTATCAAATTACGACAGTACGGCTCTTTGCTTAATGGACGTAAACAGTGCTAGTTTGTTCATGCGACGCACGAACAACTGGTTCGTGTATGCGTACGCTCGGCAGGAAGATATGTAAGGCCTATTACCTTGGCCCTCCGAAATGCTTCTATACATGTACACTGGAGAGCTCCTGTTGCCCTTCCTTGTTGTACTTTTTATTCAATCGTACGATTGGCAAGGAAATAAATTGTTATATATTATTATTGTTTTTATTGCTGTTGTTATTGTGATTGTTAGTAATTGTTATCGTTGTTATTTTATTGGTGTTATTGTTGTTATTATTATTGTTGTTGTTGTTGTCACGTACAACAAACACTTACTGTGACCACATATTGCACTTGTGCCCTTTAACAAACAATTAGTCGTGCACGAAGTACGACATAACATTTTATGTGTACTTCTTGTTTTGTGGGATATGCACAAATGCAGTGTAATAGAGACTGTCGTGCCAGGCAGTGGTCAACGCCAAACTGACCACCACGGCGCACACCAATGTCTTGCGAGACAGAGCGACGACTATAATAAGGGATTTGTCAGTCTTAATGGTGTCTTTAATCTAATTGCACCTCACATGACTCTCCGCTGGAAACTCTCCGCGGAGGTACGGACAAGTCAGTATTGTTTCCCATGTTAACGGTGCCGTATATGCAAGATCCTACAGTTTTTTTCCCGAGAAAAATCAACATAGGAGATGTTCTCCCTCACGTGTTGCCAAAACAAGAGGTGGTATCTTCATACACCGGGGATCCTTCCGTCATTGACACGTGGAATATGCTGCCAACCAACAACAACTATAGGAATGTAAGCTGTGCGCGTCTGGTGTGTCGTATAGTCTCCACATATGCCCGTTTCCTTTTTTTCTGGGAGCAAAACAATTACAGGGGGTACCGTCTCAGAATCGCTGGCACTTCATTCACTTCATTAAATAATGACCCGTCCCCAGGAGAAGAACCCGCCGACAGGAAACGTCACTAGACGGCGAGAGCGGCTTTGCTCCCAGTTATTAACACCGACAGACGAAGCGTGAACGACGCTGTAGTCTCGACCGCAGCAGTGTCAACAGCGTTGAACAAACCATGTTGGCTAAGTAGATGCAAACGATACATCAAACTTGCAATAGTCACTAGAATAGTCCTATGGATTTGTATACCTCGGTGTGCGAAGTTTAATGTAAACATGTGCGGAATGTAGCCACACGCGTTAGCAAATATTGTTATCGAATCGGAGCCATTCCAGCCGTTAGCGTTTAGCCGATGCAACATTCACAATAGAGCGGCTGATTATCCGGGCACAAATTATGCATGTTTACTGTGGTTTAGTCGCAACGTCTGTATGCTATGTTGGTGCTCGCACGCGAACGCGCGTTTATAATTATACGCTTACAAGCATCCCATACATCTCGCTTGCTCGAGTAGCTGCAGTAACGCGTCACATCTCAGTGCCTTACAAACACGCCAAGTTCTCGCCTTTCACCAGCTTCGGTATGCAGCGCTTGGAGCGTACGTTCGGGTTATGTTCTTCTTCCGACTGTTACCGTAATAACACTACAGCTTTGTTACTGGACGTGTGGACTGTGTTGCCAACTTTAGGCATTTTTGTGTATACTACGCATTTAGAGCACGAAATACGCCATACACACGCATGGGTATGTTTTCTGACAATATGAAGATCTAACAATCATACACATACCCAAATCATATACGAATACATATCTCACACTATACCTAACAATCATGCAATGCCACGCCGCGCGGATGCAGACAAAATTTGAATTTCAAGTAAATCTGGGAGGGGAATGGGGATGAGGGCGAGGGATTTGCGGTGGAGACGGTTGGTGGACCCGGCAGTGAAACGGGATCAGTGACGAAAAAAGGAAGAAACCGTCGACCGGTATCGGTGCCAGTCGCACCCCAGACTTCACGGATAAAGAGGAGGTCAACAACTAACAAGGTTTCTTCAAATATTTGTAACCCTGCACTGGGTGAACTCTCGCGACGCGCGGGTGTCTGGCAGTAGTGTCTGGCCCTACTAACGGTCGGAATTAGAGCTGTCGTCTGGCTGTCAGCCGGTGACACTGACGCGCCGGCGACGCAGCGGCGCGCAGGTCGTCGAATAACCATCGCGTTTATTCGCCGTCTCCGCTGTCTGCGTTGCGCCGGGGCAATTTTACATCGCACAATAGCAACTGAACGATTCTGTCGGGGATCGCGCAGATGGGTGCGTTAGCGCTGAACCGATCGTTTGTCTCGTTTAATCACGCGAATGATTTAGTTTAATGGAAGCCGTGAAGTAACCCGGCGGAGCATACCGCAACACAGCTATGCGGTTCTTCGATATCCGTGCGAATAGAGCACTAGGTCAAATGTCAACGCGACGGCGGCTTTAGCGGCTGCTGGAAGTTGCTACGATTCACTTTTGGAATTCCTTTACTTTTTTAAATCCCAGCTTTAAAGCCCTCGTCGTATTGTCTTATTCATTATCAAAATGTTAAAAAGTACGTTCTTATGTGGTGCGGTATCCAGTCCTTGGGACTGCTCAAAGCGCTTTACACTTCACCTCCTGTCAGACCTGTTCATTCCTACGCCATCTCCCTGGGAAGCATACAGCCATGTTTCAATTACTGCGCGAAGACTATTTGTTCACATATCCCCCACTGTCTATAGCCAGGTTCTCATTTCCGGCTGACTGAACTGGAGCAACGTGTGCGAACGAAATTGCCCAAGCTTGGAAACGGCAGCAAGAGGATTCGAACCCCAGTTCTTTCGATTGAGAGTTCAACGTTCTAACCTTATAGGGCCTACGTGATGCATTAACATAACAGGATGACACAGTAGAGTGCTAGCACCGATTCTCATTATAGTCCTCTTTGTCTATGAAATTCGACAATACCCAAATGCTATCACTGCTTCGTGAGTGGATAATTCGTGTAAGTCGATCATAAATTTACATTTACGTTGTTGAACATTTTCTCATGTTTTGTGTGTGTGTGTGTGTGTGTGTGTGTGTGCGTGCGTGCGTGCGTGCGTGCGTGCGTGCGTGCGTGCGTGCGTGCGTGCGTGTGTATGAAAATGTCACATTTTCAAAGTGTCCACGGTTTGTCACGAAACGCCCAATGCACCACCGCGCGGGTCATTTGGCAAAACCTTATCCAGCCGTATTGACTTAGGGATTATGCTATTTACAGTTGGGTTACTTGGAACCGATTGATAACTCGGGCGACGCAGCGACGATGGTTAATGTTCATTTTAAACAGGCGCTGTATGCATCGGCTTAAATCAAGCTCCGATCCGTAATCCCAACAGCGATCGGCGCCAGTCGTCGGAATTGATGTAGATTGATATCGCCTGGTCTGTGAAAACGTGGCTTAAATGAAGTGCACATCCTACTGAGACCGTGAACGTGGAGTATCTGGGAAAGTGATTGGTCTCTTATATATACACCATCACGTCTAGTCCAAGGTTTTAGCTTAAACCCCCCTTTTCAACTGATTGAGCCCATCGCGAATCAGGTTAGTTGATGTTGAAATACGTATTGTGTGAATAGTATAAGTAATGTGCGCAGTCGGTTTAACAAAAGGGTACTTAGTATTGTTAAAATCATCGAAAGAATGTAATTGATAATTAGGCCGGGTAACTTGCGAAAGTGTGAACATCCCTGTGCGCTATAATATACAGAGTCTGACCACTTATGCCCATTTTTTCGCCGAATTCTGACAGGATCAGTAAAAAATTATTTAATAGTTCGTTCGATAATTTAATTAAAATTAAATAACACATTTGCTTTAACAAGCTAGCATGATATAGTGAATACTAGAGCTAGCATGTCATAGTGAATACTAGAGCTAGCATGTCATAGTGAATACTAGAGCTAGCATGTCATAGTGAATACTAGAGCTAGCATGTCATAGTGAATACTAGAGCTAGCATGTCATAGTGGATACTAGAGCTAGCATGTCATAGTGAATACTAGAGCTAGCATGTCATAGTGGATACTAGAGCTAGCATGTCATAGTGAATACTAGATCTAGCATGATATAGTGAATACTAGAGCTAGCATGTCATAGTGGATACTAAGTAAGTTTATTTTTTCGCAAAATGATTCTAAAATGAAACGAGCGATAAACTCAAGGAGGGACCTTTAATAATTAAATTGCACTAATGTACTGAGGTCGTCTACCCCGCAAATCTGCCGATGAACAGCGCGGGTCGTTCTTTTCTACGCGACGACGAGGCACAATAGTTATATTGATTCTGACACGCGTTCGACGCAAACAGCGTCAATAGCAAAACATTTATATCCTAAAAAACTGTCATCATGTCAGTGTACTTGTTCGTTTGCGCAACTATGTTTCTAAACATCACATGACGTTCAAGTGTCGTTATGCTCGTGCGTGTATTACTAACGACCGAAACGTGATCTGGAATCTGTCTATATCCCACATGAAACATGAACTGTTTCTGCTATGGACAAACCACGCTTGCGGGCCATGTTTCATATAGGCCATGACTTCGACACGGAGAAACACCATTAAATTGTCAGACTACGGCGCCACAATCCAGCCTAGAAGAATACATTGTCTCCCCCCTGACAGAAGTCAGCCACAGAGAGATATAGTTGATAAATGATGATAATTGATTAGATCTTATGTAAACGCACCAGCAAAATTAATGCTGCAAGGCAATATCCGTCTAAAATTTAATAAACAATGAAATGCTATTTGGTACACAATAGTAAATTTAACCCCGTTTATATATATATATATATATATATATATATATATATATATATATATATATATATATATATATATATATATATATATATATATATATATATATATATTTATATATTTGTATGTGTAAACGTATATATAGATAAGTACGCAGAATCCGTGAAAATGATAATCAAGTTGATATATATATATATATATATATATATATTTATATATATATATATATATACACATATACATATACAAAATATTTTAATGCGGGCACAATGGGCTCCTGGTGTTTTTTAATTAGATGAAGCATCTGTTTTCTATGAACATTCGTTTGTACCAAGCTCAGTAAAGTGTGAAATGTGTATTATTTGTTGTAACTTTTTTATTTAAGCATACTCGAGCGAGCTCGATTGTGTCAAGGATTTTACGGTTGGTCAACCAGAATAAGTCTACATACACTGTGGTATTTTATATTAAAACTTTCATCAATTAGTATTATTGGGCGTACCAAAGAACCGTAAATGGACTCACCACTAAATTGCTTATTAAAAAAAATTCCTAATTTAGATACAGTTTCCCGAAATACACTCCTGTACAATCTTCAAAAATCCAGATGCAATGGAATTATATGTGTGCCTAATCCCATGCAAATGTATTGATTTCGAAAATTACAAGATCACTCGATTCCGACGGGATTGGTGCATAATAAACATCATCATCCACAATAAACATTCTCCTTCCCGTAAGAGCCGGAAGATCGTTCGCACACACTCGACGTCCCAGAGGCGCTGTTTTGTATCCGTCGATAAAGCAGCGGCACCGCGGAACATTGGCGGAACAACGTAATTATTTTTCCGCAATGAAAACAAACACCTTCTGAGACTCCCACCGGCTTGCGAAAGCCATCGCTCAAAGCAGAGAAATTACACAGCGCCGCGTCTTGTACACAGAAGGAGCTTTGTCGCTTTTATATATAAGGACAACACAGTGCGTTTGAGAAAACATCAGAGAACCGGAGTGTGGCCGTGCATCCGAATTGCCCACAAGAAGCATTAGGCGTAATAACTAACGACAACAGTAATTGCCGTATGAAGATGTGTGGATGAAGATAATTTCGAGTGATGTTATGAGAGGATGTTCGTGTGTAGTGTGATGCGCGCGTGGGTGGTGGTGGTGGTGGGTGGGTGGGTGGGGGGTTATGTCAGTGCGTGCTTGTGGGTATGCGTGCGTGTTATGCATGCACGATGGGGAATGAGTTTGTTCTGTTGTGAGTTGATGGTTGTAGACAGGGGATGTACATCGGTACGCTGGAGAAATTAGTCTGTTCATCATCGGATATAAATAAGCGTTGTTTACTGTGTTACCGTTTCGTGATATCGAGTCTTCTAAACGATGCACAGATTGCAAAATAAAAACCACTCAAATAGAAGCAAATCACATATTTAAGCGATTATATTCCATTAGGAGACTACGGGCCCGCATCAGGGTTTTGAAAACGGGGTTCGGGCGACATAATCAGGCGGGTGTTTCTGGGATTATTTCTTTAAAATGCTGCAGTTAAAACAAGTCCTCTCAAAAGGAGGGTAAGTCCATACCCCCCGAACCCCCCCTTCCCTGAAGACGGGCATGTGTTATTTCTAAAGTATATTTTGCAGTAGCGCCAGCCATCTTGCACGAGCAGCTGCGACAGCCATCTTGCACGAGCAGAAGCGACAGCCATCTTACACGAACAGCAGCGACAGCCATCTTGCACGAGCAGAAGCGACAGCCATCTTGCACGAGCAAAAGCGACAGCCATCCTACACGAGCAGCAGCGACAGCCATCTTGCACGAGCAGAAGCGACAGCCATCTTGCGCGAACAGAAGCGACAGCCATCTTGCACGAGCAGAAGCGACAGCCATCTTGCACGAGCAGAAGCGACAGCCATCTTGCGAGAACAGAAGCGACAGCCATCTTGCACGAGGAGCTGGCTGTTACGCCCGCTTAAGCTGCTTCCCTTCAGTTGTTATGGGTAGCGTTATCCACTCGGTCCTGGCCTTGGCGTGGTCGCGTTATATTTAGAAACACGCATGATTTTATATTTTCGAAAGTCGAAAACCTACAGTCGGATCACCACATCATAATGAAAATATTTGGACTGACACTTGTTTCCAGTTTACAATGAAAACGAAAATAAAATAGCGCCCTATTTATATTATGCAGCGCAGCGCGTATTTCCATGCACACATACGCAAATACAGCTATTGAAGCAGTATAGTTAGGATTTCCTCAAAGGATTAGAATCATTTCGAGACGTCGATATTTTAGATGGCTCTTATTTAATAATCATCGCAAACCAGATCCATTTCATAAATGACACATTCCAAAAGTGTTGTTTCTAGTACGTAAACTTGTCATATAAAAATAAACCATATATATATATATATATATATATATATATATATATATATATATATACATATATATATATATATACATATATATCTATATATACATACATATATATATATATATACATATATATATATACATCATATATATATATATATATATATATATATATATATATATATATATATATATATATATATATATATATATATATATATATAATTATATATATATATATATATATATATATATTATATATATATATCGTAGTAAACGTTGCTTACTACTTTTTTTCATGCTTATTAATAAAGCATCCTCGGCAAACACCGTCATAAGAGGAAACTCTGGGTCACCACAGAATTACTTGACAAACGAAGAGTACTGAACAGTCCCGGAGAAACTGATAAATATAGGGAAATCAACAAAGAAATCAGAACAGGCATGAAAGAAGCCAAAAAATGGATAGAAGAACAGTGCAGCGAAATAGAAGGCAACCTGAACAAGAACAATAGCAAAAGAGCAGTCCCAGTAAAAGACTTGACAAACGAGAAGAAAGGAAGAATAAACATCATCCAAGACAAGTCAGGAAAATGCCTCACCTAAGAAAGAGAGATTATCAACCGATGGACAGAGTACTGCACCGAGTCATACAACAGCCAGACCAAAGGACATGTAGCAGTATTGGATCGTCCTATGAACACCGAAGATCGTCCTATGAACACCGAAGATCGTCCTATGAACACCGAAGAGGACAACTTCCCAATTCTTCGTGAAGAAGTGGAGGCTGCAGTTAAATCCTTAAAGAGAGGGAAATCAGCTGGAGTTGACAACATACCAGCTGAATGAATACAAGCTGGGGGAGAAGCTGTGACTAACATCCTCACAGCAATCTGCAATAAGATCTGGCAGACAGGAGATTGGCCTACTCCATGTACCCAATCAATGGTCATCACACTTACAAAAAAGGCAACCTACAATTATATCAAAACTACCGGACAATCAGCCTCATGTTGAAGGTCATCCTTAACAGACTCAAGTCACAAGCAGAGAACATCATCGCTGAAGAACAGGCCGGCTTTCGAGCAGGACACAGTACTACAGAGCAAATTTGCAACCTTAGAATCCTCTGCGAAAAGTACTTGCAACACCAAGAAGATCTCTACCATGTCTTTATTGACTTCAAGAAGGCATTTGACAGGGTATGGCATGCAGCCTTATGGGCAACCATGAGGAAATACAACATTGGTGTCAACTTTGTTGGAACCATATACCATCTGCATGACAAGGTCACCAGCGCAGTCCTTATGAATGGCATCCTGGGGGAATGGTTTCGCACCACCATTGGAATCCACCAGTGCTGCCTTCTATCACCCACTCTATTTAACATATTTTAAGAGAGGATCATGACTGACGCCCTTGAAGATCACCTAGCAACAGTCAGCATCGGAGGCAGGACAATAACATATTTACGCTTTGCAGATGATATCGATGGTTTAGCAGGGGATGAACAGGAGCTAGCTGACCCAGTGAGCCGCCTCGACAATACACCTGCGTCCTACGGAATGGAAATTAGTGCTGAGAAAACCAAGCTAATGACCAACAACACCAATGGCATCAACAAGAAGATCACAGTGAATGGACACAGATTAGAAACATTGTCCAAGTTCAAATACCTAGGTTCAGTTATCACGGACGAGGAATCCAAACCTGAGATAATTTCAATGAATGCCCAGACAACAGCAGCAATGACAAGACTGAAACCAATATGGAAAGATAAAGACATCACCCTTCGATCCAAAATCAGACTTATGCGATGATGGACTCTTACAGCCAATCTACAAAGTAGAGTACAAGCCATGGAAATGAGGTGCTATCAAAAGATCCTTTGCATCTCATACAAGGACCATGTTGCCAACAAAGAGGTCCACAACATAATCAAACAAGCCATCGGGCCCTATGAAGATCTCCTAACGACGGTAAAGAGACGGAAGCTGAAATGGTATGGGCACGTCTCACGAACATCCGGCATGACAAAGACCATCCTGCAAGGCACCGTTAGGGGAGCAAGAAGACGAGGAAGAGGTGGGAGGATAACATCAAGTCAAGAGTGGACAGGCCTGGATTTCTCAGAAACACAAAGAGCAGCAGGCGACAGGAAGAAGTGGACACAGCTGGTTTCAAGGTCATCGGTGGTGCCCCAACGACACTACGGGTTACGGGATTGATGATGATGATGATTAATAAAGCGTGATGTTTTTAAACGATCTTAATTAAAACCGTGTAAACATAATATCACAGTGGCATCTCGCTATATGGACTCCCGATGTTTGGAACATATGTTTAGAAGGAATAACTTTGAAATCCCGGTTCTGGTTTCCGCCGGTTTATATACCCTTAATTATGAGGAACATTGTCTATATATGAAACAGCCTGACCGAGTCAAACGAACATGTAGTTTTATAGCGGGAGTCCGCTTTACTTAGATAATTTATATTTCTGGTCAGATTTATGCTCAGATAACACAAAAACAACATAATTGGAATGACATTCACCACACAGTGGACGATAACAACAGGTGCAACGTACGGCACAGCAACTGACATATTATTTACTGCGCAGCGACAACGTAAAATGTGCAGTCCGATCCCAGCTGGATTGGATCAGTTCGACGAATTGGTCGCATCTGGTTGGGAGGCAATAAATAATTCAAGCAATGCAAAACATGGTCGGGGCATGCGGCTAGACGGATTTGGCACTAGAGATTCATTATGTAACGTCAAATAGACACGGCAGCAGATGTTTCCGACTTGATCGAAAGCTGCTTCACGCACACGGAGAAAATAGCTGGATCACCTTCGAAGCGGTGTCCGCGATGCACTGGCGTGTGTGGGCGGTAATGGTGATTCTACCTGACACGGATAGCTTCTCACGCAACTATCATTAAATAGCAATTGGCTCATTAGGTCTGCTGTAATAGGAAAACGCATCCTGGTCTGGACTTATTACATATAATACTTATATATAAATATATAATATAAATAATATATATAATTTCAACATTGACACTTATTTTGACACTTATTGACAACATAATTTGACACTTATTTCAATATTGCCGACTATGTGATCCCAAATGTGCCTTTCCTTGTACAGTTTGTGCAACAACAACAACAACAACAACAACAACAACAACAACAACAACAACAACAACAACAACAACAACAACAACACGTATTACGTACATATTGGCCCAAATATATCACAGCAAATGAATTACGAGTTTCTTCAAACACAACTATTTTGACTATTTACTTAACGTTTCGACTGCCGACGACAGCCTTCGTCAGGATTCCATACGTGACTCAGTATGCACCCCCCCTCGTCTCGATTCACGACTGGAATTGCCATTCGGATCCATATGGCCTGTTTGATCCATCTTGCGTTTCAGTAACGCTCTCTGTCAATCACTTTTGCCTCCCAGTCTATGATGTAAGCGTATCACGTCAGATACAAAATGTCGATCTACCGTCTAGACCAATAAATTGTGCACTGTTGGACTCCTTCGGCAAGCGATGACGAGGTCGAGCCGCGTGTACAACGACACAGGAACCATGTTGTTTGAATGAATCCCGTGGTTATGTAATAAATCAAAAGAGCGAGGAGCCTTTGGTACGATCGCTCTTTTAACCTCCAGTTGTACTCTTAATGTCGTTGTTTATAAATGTCACGAACCGCACAGTCGGACTTGTTGACACGAACGACGGTTAAAACAAATTGGGGACACTTGCCGAATATCACAGTTGTACATTAAAAAAATAATCAAGACATATTTCTGTCCAAATTGTATGTCCACCATAAATCATAAATCCTGTTCACGATTCGTGTTTGTTGAGCCTCTGAACTTTATTTCCTGAGGATTCAGGCGCTGTAGAAGTTTTACTGTTATTATTATTATTATTACTAGTAAAACTATTATTATTATTACTCACAAAGCGGTAACACAAGCTTTTTTGCTGTATCATGTCTACAAGTAAATCTGTAACACCCGCCAATTTTAATTATCCTACAGCAACAACCGCGAAAGTCGTCGCTCGTGGAAAAAATAGACGCCGTTACACCGGTTGTTGTTTACTGATCTAAAATGGTCCTGATACACGATGAAGGATGTTCCATTATACCGGTTGTTGTTTACTGATCTAAAACAGTCCTGATACACGATGAAGAATGTTCCATTATACCGGTTGTTGTTTACTGATCTAAAACAGTCCTGATACACGATGAAGGATGTTCCATTATACCGGTTGTTGTTTACTGATCTAAAATAGTCCTGATACACGATGAAGGATGTTCCAGTATACCGGTTGTTGTTTACTGATCTAAAATAGTCCTGATACACGATGAAGGATGTTCCATTATACCGGTTGTTGTTTACTGATCTAAAATAGTCCTGATACACGATGAAGGATGTTCCGTTATACCGGTTGTTGTTTACTGATCTAAAATAGTCCTGATACACGATGAAGGATGTTCCGTTATACCGGTTGTTGTTTACTGGTCTAAAACAGTCCTGATACACGATGAAGGATGTTCCATTACACCGGTTGTTGTTTACTGATCTAAAACAGTCCTGATACACGATGAAGGATGTTCCGTTACACCGGTTGTTGTTTACTGATCTAAAACAGTCCTGATACACGATGAAGGATGTTCCGTTACACCGGTTGTTGTTTACTGATCTAAAACAGTCCTGATACACGATGAAGGATGTTTCGAACAAAAAGAAATAGCGACGCGGCGCCAGCGGTGCAAGAAATTTGCGAAGGTATGTGACTGTTTGGATCATCATCGCCGTTACCCTGGACACGTCTGTGACTGGCGACAAGTCCACATTCTTCTTCCCACTGGTGACAATATTAACGTTATTTTATGCCGTTGGCAAATTAATATTTTTAATATTCTGAAAATCAACTCTACTCTGCTACAAAATGCGTCACATTATGTCATGTTTTATCAAGAAAATCAACATACAAGATGTTTCACATATAATGACATCCACAGTCACTGGCACGTGCACATGTTGCCAGCCACATTCCATATATTTTAATCCGGGTACAACATACGTGTCGTAGTCTTCAAATATATATATATATATATATATATATATATATATATATATATATATATATATATATATATATATATATATATATATATATACATAAATCGGTGTATATATTCTTCATTATTCCTTTGTACGCACTCCTTGGGAGTATTCTGCCTAATCCTAGAATACAGCCTAGTCTAGTGTTGTAGTCCTCAAATATCCCCGTTCAAAAATAATTATTTTCCAGGCAGCAAAAACTTAGGTACCATGTTAAAATCCATGATTGTAATTATGATGTCTGCCAGGGGGTCTAACTCGCTTTGAGTGGTTCCAAAGAATATATACACCGATTTATATATATATATATATATATATATATATACACACATTTATACATTTATATATATATATACATTTATATATAAATATATATATATATATATATATATATATATATATATATATATATATATATATATTTATATATAAATAAATATATATATATATATATATATATATATTTATATATATATATATATATATATATATATTTATATATAAATATATATATATATATAAATATATATATATATATATATATATATATATATATATATATATATCGGTGTATATATTCTTTATATATATATATATATATATATATATATATATATATATATATATATATATATATATATATATATATATATATATATATATATATATATATATATATATATATATACATATATAAGAACTTACTTTACACGTTCCAAGAACTCAAAGCCCCTCACTCCAATATGCCACTATATCCATGACGCAAAGCACTCTTCCATCACGACGTCACCGGCACAAAGACGATGAAGATGGTGTAATTAGTCATTATTCCTTTGTACGCACGCCTTGGGACTATTCTGCCTATTCCTAGAATACAGCCTAGTCTCTTCTTGGACCATTGCATGCAACCAAGCTCATTTACGCAATTAGGCGGCTGTCACTATTGTTGATGGGGGAACGTATTAAGCCTAATTACAACAATTAATTGGCACTGTTGAGTGAGTGATTAGCTTATGCGTGTCACTGGTCATTATTTTCACACCAAGTATATTTCCAACGACGCTCAATAACAACATGCGCAATACAGTTCCGTGTCCGTGAAAGTGGCCCGCCAAAGATGATTCGGCCCAGAGTTACGGACGCCAAAGAGTCCCGGAATAGGCAATGTTCACAACACGTACGACACATATCGGCTAAAAATAAATATACGGTTGTGGGTCGTTCTATCGCGCATGCGTATGAACACTGTATATGTTTATGGCGTCGATATGTTTGTGACGTCATTAAGACATGTTTGTAACGTCGTTGCAACGCCTGAAATTAGTAGATTTCTATATTGGTCATAGTAATAGTTGATAATTTTTATTTCAGGAAGTGGTTGTTTTGCTAAGATAAATGTGTTCTCAATCCAAGCAAAACAAAAGTACACGCATATTAACCCGTCTGCTATTGACAGTGTACACTCTTCAGATGGGAGTCAAATTGAGAAAGTAGACGATTTTAAATATCTCGGATCCTACGCAAAGTCACAACAAGACATCCAGTGTAAAACTCCCAGGAATGGGCAGCAGTTCAGGATCTTGACAACGTTTGCAGGGCGCCCATCTGAAGATTTTCAGGACGTGGGTTGAACAGAACCTGATAAGTAGATGCGGTTCATGGTCGCTAACACAAGCAATAGAAAATGCATTTGATGGCACCTACACAAGAATGCTGCAGATCACTCAAAACGTGTGACCAACCAACGGCTCCTTCCCACGGATCACCACCATTGTGAGACAGCGGCGTCTTCGTCTCGCCGGTCATGTCCTGCTCTGGAAGCCCGATGGCCCTCGGAGAAGAGATCAACCAACCAACAACTTTGCCAAACATTCGAGAGAAAGACACGAACATCAGCGGGACAAATTTGCTAACTGCAATGAAGAACCGAAACCACTGGAAGGAAATCACCACGTCACCACATTAACTGGACGACATAAATAAATAAGATAGACAGATGTCAATCATTATCTGTCAGTGCCACCAATAGCAATGGCCCCACGGAAACACATCATACACTGTCCAATATGACACTGCAGTATATATCCTTCCAAATGTAATATAAATATGTCCTTTAAATCGGCTTCCTTATCTCAATTATTTCACTAATCTCGTTACAATATAGAATCATTTTGCAAAAATCCGAAGTGATCTAGTATCCACTGCGACATGCTAGCTGCAAATTTGTTATTTAAATTTGGTGACACCATCCGACATACTATTAAATTATTTCAATTTCAGTCAAAACACAGCGCAAAAAATACGAAAGTCACCCAGCTCTACATATTATAACATATACATATATATATACTATATATATATATATATATATATATATATATATATATATATATATATATATATATATATATATATATATATATATATATATATATATATATATATAATAGACTATTTACACTCTGGCAAGCTCCCGCAATCGGTATGGTAGAAGAGTGTATAACGTTTGTTAACATCATTGCTCGTACGATCGGGTAACTTGCGAAAATGTGAATATCATTATGTCATAGAGTGTATATTCAAAGCAACCTTTCCTCTTTTTCGCAGAAATTTTACTAAACTCAGTCGAAGATAATTTAGTAGTTTGTCCGATGAGTCAAACCTAGATAACACGTTTCCACCAACGAGCTAGCATGACATAGCGTATAATAGATAGTTTTTTTTTCGCGAAATAATTCTAAAATGAGAAGAGCAAAAAATGTATTGAATAGCAGAGGCAACTATAATTAAACACGCGAAAGAAAAGATTAATTGCAGATGCCAGCTGTTACCTGAGATCGTCGTTATATTTACATTCCCGTCGCTAAACTCATCGGAGAGATTGTTAAGTGTCAAGGTTGTTTGTATATTGGGTTTATATATATAGGTTGTTTGTATTTTGGGTCTATATATATATATATATATTTAAATTAAAAAATTATATATAATATATATATAAATATTATATATATATATATATATATATATAAATGTATATATATATATATTATTAATTAATAGCTACTGAATATATAAAATAAACTACACACGCTCGCACACTCGTGAACACAGAGTCACTGGTGATCTTCGTGGTTCCAACAAACCTAGGTATGGTGTTTCTGTTACTGAGAGAATCGTGTGGGAATTGGTTATCACGTTGACGTCGTATGGTATTTCGGTGGCTTTTGTGGATAGCTTTACCATTGCGATAGTATTTCGATAGGTGTATTATTATTATTGCAATACTGTTGCGATATTTTCGTAACTATTGCCATAGTATGGCGATAGTATTGTGGAATAGCGAATAGCAAGGAAATCAAAATCAAATCCGAATTTCGGGGGAAAATTGTATACGTGAATGACGCTGTTCTGATCGATGATTGTTGATGCTAGGTGGATAAATAAGTCAATATTAAATAAACATTTTGAGAAAAAAACATTTACGAACAGCATTACACAAGTAGCCCAGTTGATTTGTATTGCCAACTATTGTTACTATTTAGCTATCGATAGTTATCGTCGACTACAGTTCACTGAACTATGGACGATAACTATCGACAGCTAAATTTACTATCCATAACATTGCACTTTCGATAGTCACATTGGCTAATAATTACAATAAGTTATATAAATAGTTCGACGCATTGCTACACCTTATTATTATTATTGTTATTGTTATTATTATTGTTGTTATCATTATTATTGTTATTATTATTGCTATTATTATTGTTATTATTATTATTATTGGTGTTATTATTGTATTGTTATTATTATTATTGCTATTATTACTATTGTTGTTGTTATTATTGTTATCATTATTATTGTTGTTATTATTATTATTGGTGTTATTATGTTGTTGTTGTTATTATTATTTTTTTTATTATTTTTATCATTATTATTGTTGTTATTATTATTATTAGTGTTATTATTTTGTTATTATTATTATTATTGTTGTTATTATTATTGAAATGGTTGCATGGGATATATTCTCTGTTTCGTGAAGCACCGAGATTTAGGCCACTGCACCAATACATGTTATAGGTGTCAAGGCCGTTCGTTTTATAGTAAAGTCATGTCGTATAGTATCGACTATATCTATCCTAAAATCTTCATAGCACAAGTGCGTTTAAATTAATCACAATTTGTTAATATAACTTGACCGTCCTCTGTTCGTGAATATCGACCTTGCCGTTCGGCGTGCAGTATCAACACGATGCTCGAGTCGAAACATTCAAATTAAACGTAATATTATAACAATCGAATTGTATGAAATAACTTCGGTTCATTAACACATATTTGGTCGGTCAAGATGCTGTAATTGATATAGCGTATGCTATAACACATGGTTTGCCGAGATAAACAATCAGACTTTGTACCCGCAGCCCACACGGGCCTTGTGATCATATCCAATGTCATGACGTTATGAAAACCTACAGATGTTGCCTTTCCGCGAAGTTTCCAACGTCTTTCCACTTACCGGGTTAGTGTCAATAAATAGCAGGTGTCTGTCCGCCTTCGAGAAAGGCCACGCTTCGGCACACAGAAAACTTGGGCGTCGGTGCCAGGCGATACCAACCCGACTAGAGAGCGGTAAAGGAACGCATCTCTTTATAAACTCACATCAATGGCGGTGTCGCCAGGGGGAGACGTGAACGAGCTGAGCCAACGATGATTCATAATATACCAATCCTTTGAATTCCAGGAAAACGGCGCTGGGGTGTCGGTTAGAGTGAAACAGAAAGAGGGGAACGCGTAGTGAGGCGAGGCAGGAAAAAAGACGGCCATCCCCAAAATGAGGCATTAAGCTACACCTATAGACGCATATAGAAAGGTGGTCGTGTTTCGCAGGAGGTTGTCCTAATTTCTTGGCGAGTGGTCGATTGGGTGCCACTATGTCTATTTATTTTATAGGTGTTTATGTGTTATGTGTGTCTGTCTGTGCGTCAGAGAGAGAGAGAGAGAGAGAGTGTGTGTGTGTGTGTGTGCGTGCGTGTGTGTGTGTGCGTGCATGCGTTCGTGTCTGCATGCGTGCGTGCGTGCCTGCCTGCGTGCCTGGCTGCTTGCATGCCAGCCTGCGTGCCTGCCTGTCTGCGTGCCTACCTGCGTGCGTGCGTGCGTGCGTGCGTGCCTGCCTGCCATCCTGCCGACCTGCGTACCTGTGTGTGTGCGTGCATGCATGCATGCATGCGTGCGTGCGTGCGTGCGTGCGTGCGTGCGTGCGTGCGTGCGTGCGTGCGTGCCTGCCTGCCTGCCTGCCTGCACTACAGATTTGAACATGAACGTGCTAAAAGAAAGGAGGGAGTTTGAACGAAAGCCAAGTAGATTCGACGGTCTCGTCGCCCGGGCAGCGGCAGCAGACATTTCACCCATCCTTGATGTCGTTAGCAGAGACGACAGCAGAATAAAAAGCAGAGAGTCTGACGATGGAATAAGACTGATAGAAAACGCAACGGGCGCGTCTGGAAAGACTGGAAATGACAAAAGGAAGAACGAAAAGGAAGATCACTAGCTCCGTATTGATCACCGCCACGCCTTTTCCCGACCGGCGGGTTGGGAGACGTCGTCTCTCGGATGCTCCCTGGTGTGGTTAACGTCGCTTGCAAGAAGTTTCCTCAGATGTGCAAATTCTTAGTAGTATATACCATTAATCAGCAGCTGGCATATTCCACAGGAATCATGATAAAAGGTACGTTTGCTCACCATGTACGTCATTTACGCGGGTAATTATGTGAAACATTATTATTTCTGGGAACTCTCACCTTTAGTGAGAACTGCAGCGTGCTCTGATCTACCGGTGCTGTTCGTCTTCACAGACCGCTAAATTAGTCGTACTTCCTTCTTCACAACAGTCAGGTGAGATCTGTGCACCTGTTCGCTCTACGACGCGTTCTCCGATTTGTCACAGCTCCATTATATTGACGTAGCGGTTACATCTTGACCTTTCTCTGCACGTCAGGTGTCCTTCCGGGAAATTGTCACACAACCCTTTGATATCTACGATGTTTGAAGCAGCCTCTTATGTCTGTGACGTGAGACCAGCAGTGTAGTCTGTCGACCAAACAACGAATGCTATCTTCGGCCTGTTCATTGCAGCTCCGTTGCAAACCTCGATATATCGATCGTCCCCCAGTCGGTGCGACAGCTACATCTAGTCATCCATTGACGAGTAATCGGACGATCTTATAACAAACTGCGTATATCGGTTCAAATTATCATCACTGTGTCAATAATTTAGCGATCATTTGATCAAACATCACATCATCATCATCATCATTTTCCTAGAATCGTAGCACAATATCAGCAGCGGATCCAAGGGGTCTTAGGGGTCTCAAGACCCCCTAGGCCATGGAGGGGGTTCTCAGACCCCTTGTGTCCGTGACAAATATTCGGCAAAGGACAACGTATATAGATAGGCCTACATCGGAACTATAGTGTCAACATAAAGATTGATGTATTAGCAGCCGGCTAATATTAACCCTTCTGTAAGTAGAACGACACACATGTCGTCCCGCCCCCCCCCCCTCGGTTCGTAAGTAGAATGACATATGACTACGACTGACTGAGACCCCCCTGCCAACAAGCCTAGATCCGCCTCTGCAATATACGAGTTTCCAAATGTCGACGACGGAAGCAGGTTAGATGGTCTAATAATGGCGAATTTCTGCTACTGTGGTTGGTGCCTGTTCACTGCCATCACACAACCACAAGGACACATATTTTAATAGTAAAGATTATCTTGTTAGGGAAACTGTTATGACAACCTGTGAAAATATAATAACCAACGATTCTACGGGACAAATCAATAGCGTTAAATCAACAACAAGCATTTAAGCTGTTCCAGTTGCTAAATGCAGCGGTTTCGGGTCAATATTCACTGGGCCGAATGTCGCGATATTTTTGGATGAGCCAAGTCCAGTCACGATCAATAGAAACATAGGCCATTTATGCGCAAGTCCTCGTGCATTTAGTTGTAGTACAGATTATCTGGATATTTATATGTACGGTATATACTGGATATATATGTACGGTATAAACCGGATACTGTAAAAATTCACTTTCGCAAGTTCCCCGATTTAACGATCAAAGTAAATTATTTCGATATTTAAAAAAAAAAAACGCATTCTGTTGTTACAACGACGTGTGTGTGTGTGTGTGTGTGTGTGTGTGTGTGTGCGTGCGTGCGTGCGTGCGTGCGTGCGTGCGTGTGTGCATATATACATACATACATACATACATACATACATACATACATACATGCATGCATGCATGCATGCATATATACACACACGCACGCACGCACGCACGCACGCACGCACGCACGCACGCACGCACGCACGCACGCACGCACGCACACACACACACACACACACACACACACACACACACATACACGTCGTTGTAACAAAAGAATGCGTACTTTTTTGTAAAAATATCATCGAAATAATTTACTTTGATCGTGAAATCGGGGAACTTGCGAAAGTTATTTTTTACCGGATCCGGCCAAATAGCTGCATAGTGTGTCCGATGATTTCATAAATACTAAATGATACATTTGCACACACATGCTAGGTTATCGTCGTGGTTAAAAGATATAGGTTTGAATTTTCTAGAAACGATTCTAAAACGAGACGATATAAAACGTTAATTGAAGAACCTTTAAAATATTGCGCAATTTCCACACAACTATCCATTTGTGTTTATTTATTATTATTTATAGCATGTGTATTTATTATTTATAATGTTATACAAGAACATGTGAACGTGGCATCCCGTCATGTGTATATGATCGGTCGTTGGCACGTGACCTACTAGATTGCATGTCCTACTCAGGAAGTCATACATGCATTTTTTGTACACAGGCGTTAGTAAATTAAACACTCATAAATATTAATTACCCGACCACGGATGTGAACAATTAACCTATTTTTGTGCATTGTTAATGCAGATAAATTCATTCCTTGCGGGGGAGACACAGGAAGTGCGTATGCGACGTGATGCCAATCCTCGTCGATATCAAGCCGCAGATTCCACAAGTTGAGTTCATGTTTATAATCTAACACATATTTAACCGTTATTTTTTGGATGCTACTCTTTTGGTATCTCAAGGTTGTAGTTAATTAATTTGTGCTTGCTTGTGTTGTAAAAACAACTATGGAAATTGCGACGAACTGAGTGAACCATTGTGTAAGAAAGCAGAACGAAGCTGAGGATATGCATGCAATATGCCAGGTTCTGGTGCAGTTTGACGGGAATTACATTCATAACCGATTTGGAGAGCATAGTAACATGATTTGGTAAAATCACTCTTATTGGCGACGTGAGAGATATTATTAGCACACGAGATTTACAGAAAATCCCGGGTATAATTGTGCGATGTTGGCATTATCGCTATAAAGGCCGAATAAACAACGCTCTGCTTGTTCGTTACGTAGTAAACAAGAGGCTTTGTAAGTGACGCGCCGTACAAGTGAATAACATCTAGCTCTAGCGAACACGGTAAAAGCAAAGCTGTTGTTTAACACTGCGCACAATTATCTGGTGTTGCCGAAAGTAGGTGGTAATTATACATCTAGTGGTTGCATTTAATAATTCATGGCGGCCTAAACATGTCGACGTTTCTACTGTATTCGCCGTTGTCATGGATTCCGTGGCAAGGGACATTGTTTAGCTATATTGTTTTATCGCATCATAGTGCATGCATAAATACATACGTATACATATATTATTATTACTGTTCGTTGAAAGAGGACATTTTGGTAAGTGTAAAGATTTCTGATTTAAATTAAATGAAAAAAAATCCTGCTGACTCTCCTACATAAACGCATGCACACACACCCCTACACCTGCACACCCGCACACACATGCACTCACGCACGCACGCGCGCACACACACACGCACACACACAGTTTTGTTATTGGCGCTGTTGCGCCTGATCCATTAACAAGGTTTAACCATGCGTGTACCTTGCAGTTTATAATTATTTGCTGCGGCTTTTTATACGTGTACCACACACGTACAGACGTGATCGAACTGTCACGGTTTATACGGCGTGTGTCCGACTCTGGTTTCTCTGACAGAGGCGAGCTAGACGAACTTCCGCTGAGAGCTGGTTCAATCATTACCCGATACCCACTTGGCGTCACGAGACGTCATCGCGTCTAGGGCGCCCCAGCAAGCGACAGGCTAAGCTTTGAGTGCATACCTCCAAGCAATATACAAGCCAGACGGGTGTTTTTTTAGTTTCGTGAACTGGGGCTATGAAAACGTAACCGTTTGACGCCGAGTAAAGAACCTATTGCATGTGTGTAAACTTTGCGACGGGCCCAGTAGAAAAAAAATCGTTGACGTCACAATAAAAAATTATGCGGTGTAAAATATCGGCACATTTTCCTTTCCCTAATCACGACAGTGGTTTCCAATTAACTGCTGGCATTATTTCTGTTTAGCCAAATCCGACGGCATTTATATAACCAATAACGTCAATGGCCACCGACAGCGCGAGCCAAGTCCGCATATAACAAAATGTCCTAAGTTTATTAGTCACTGTTCTCCCAACACAGTTGCCTCCACCCCCACCCCCACCCCCAAGTTACGCAAGTGGTCGTAGTACAGATTATGTATTCTCATAAAATAAAATTTTTCATGACCGAAGTGTGTTAGGGAGTTGTTCAAGAGCGTGTTCCCGTCAATTAAATACTTAATTAATATCGCATTCTAAATAGTTACCAGCGATACCAATCCCGTCTGAGTAGACCTCGGTCACGCCTTCGTAAAAGCCTCCACCGCGCAGTCGAAGTCATCCATTGTCATCTGTGACGTAATGTTTGACGCAGTCAGTTGAACGAACAATACGTCAAAGCGCTGCCACGTTAATTAGAAACACTTCACTAGGCAACTTACCTGCATGCGTGAACATATTACCCTATCACAACTTACATTTGATGTGCAGATTCTGCACACTTTTGTCAATCAGCAATCTCTTAATTTCAATTGCATACAGCCGTGGATAGTTTTTGCGTTCAAAAGTTGTCTAGAAACACAGTAACGTTCGTGTTTGTTTGAAACGACGCTACGTTTCCAAGTACACTTTAGGACCCGACGCAATTCATCGTGATGAACTTTCGTCCAGGCCCGACTCGCAACGACAAAAACTCTACAGTTGCGTCGGGTCGAAGCGTGTATGAGTGACGATTTGAAACTACATTCCTCAAGATATGATCCTGGATTCATAAGCGTCGGAAGCTTTTAAACATATTTGGGAGTGGGGGCAAACGTGATTTCTGTGAGCTGTGGGGGCAACATATATTTAACATATACCGATCAAAACATTGGCGCCCAACCTCAGGATCCCCGGTTCAGACGGGAACACTTTTAAGACAATCAACACTACGTCAGTGTATAATTATAGACTACCGCAACTCCTTCCCGTTAGCAAACTGGGCCAATCGACGCTTTCTAGTTGGTCCGGTTTGCGAAACTAACCTAACCGTTTTTTTGTGGTTAGCGGTTCGCTCGTCTTTTGAATCTCGCCTGACGTCTTGTGAGAGTTTCCCACCGCAATCTGTCTGCTAGGCAACCTCCTGTTTTTTGTTGCGCTCGGGGGCAAATTAATGTTTGCAACACCTGGTTCAGTGGAGGCGGTGACGTGTAAAAAGAAAACACAACCGCATTCACGTGATATACACCCTCATTCATTGGGTATATCCGGCCGCATGATTCAGAAAGGAATCCATACCATCAAGGCGGCTTTCATGTCACGTTGTGAGATTGACTTTGGCACAATCGCGGTAAGAGTGTTCACGATTTTGTTAATGGGAATATATAGTGCTTAGAGTTGTACTAGTGCACTTTGTATAAAACATTTTGAAGCATACATATATCGCATATATACTTATATATATAATTATATATAATGTGTAATAATAACACAACATAAAATGTATAATATAGTGTCATGTTCAGCGAGTGCTCCTTGGCGGTTTACATCACATTATCGCTGTATCGTAATATTGACTTATGTTATACAGACAGACGTTATACGTGCATTGCCTTAGACAAAAGGTCAACCCATCGATAACTGCCATTATTGGCTATAGATATTGGCGATGCTTAGTTAATAATATGTCATTATATACTAAACGTAATTTTATCTTTGTTCCGGGGGCCATGTGGTTCGTGCGTCGTTCTACCCCGCTCGCCCCCACCCCCGATCGACCTGTTCCAAAATATTTGCACAGGTGTACTGAATAACGATAACGTTAGATTCCAATGCACCTACAAGCGGGTGTATACCCGCCTGGGCATTAATTAAATACGCGGCGACTGAATCGATGTTTCTGCCCGTCCAAATGACATCCCTGCTCGCAGTCACAACACTGCGTGTCACTTTTTAAACGATACTCGCACTAACATAACTGACAACATCGATTGGCTGACATACACCTACCTGCACTGTAGGATTGTCTCGATGTTGACAGGCGCAGAAATGTCAGAGGTCGTCCCGCGTCATCGACCAAGATGGAAATCCACTCGCGACTAGGCCAGCGAAACCGACTGACGCGTCCACGAAAGGCCAACCCGTTCGACGACTGAGTGCGTTGCTCCCGCGTCCTTCTCCCATTCCTACAGGGCGCGTCTTTGTTACGTAGGCGCTGCCGGCCGAACGCGTCCGAGTCACAGGCGACTGACCGACCAATGACGTGACGTCTTTATTATGTCTGCCGCCGACGGGGAACTCGGCTGACTCACGCTGGGCTCAGGCCTCAGTGACGAGGATATGGCGATTGCTCCCACCGGGGAAACGAAGTTGTAGACTCCACCAGTGGGAGGTTCGCTAAACGCTAGCGTCTGCCTGCCGTGGAGCGCGTGTAGAGCCTACCGACGGCCGTGTTGACAGTTGCTTACAATTTGAAAATATCCCTTCGGCAATCAATTCAACGAGACCCGAGCGAACCTCCCGATCTATTATTAGCTGTCTACCGGACAAATTATTCCCGAGTAGCAACAGAGAGGCATCAGGCAATCCTTCAAGCGCCCCTCCGTTGCCGACCGTCACCGCTATAAATTGCAGACCGACTAGCGGCTATTTTTAGCCGTTGCGGTTATTGAAATATCTCGAGTTTGACGCCTAGGCTGGATTGACACATCGTCGGCGCCAAATTTAGTCGGCTGTGGATAAATCGGGAGACGGGAGAATCGACCCATGTCAAGCGAACAGTGGGAGCATGGCATAGCACAACGATTGATTTATTGAACACAGCAAGGGCATAAGTCATCATGGGCGGTAGCTGTCGGTGATGCTTAGTTCCGGTCATATTCAATGGCATGTTGTCGGTAATACCTAATAGTGTGTGTGTGTGTGTGTGTGTGTGTGTGTGTGTGTGTGTGTGTGTGTGTGTGTGTGTGTGTGCGTGCGTGCGTGCGTGCGTGCGTGCGTGCGTGCGTGCGTGCGTGCGTGCGTGCGTGCGTGCGTGCGTGCGTGCGCGCGCATATTCATGTGCGCTGTACGTTCATGTGCGTGCGTGCGTTCATGCGTACTTGTTAATGTCGGTATATTTATAATTATGACATTATTATTATTAAAAAACCTGTCTAACCTGATGTCTCCTATTTGAATTTCAACACTAGTCAACAAAAACGGTCACTTTTAGGAGGTGCCTCGCTATTGACACTCTCAAAACAGCGCAGGCAGTAGAGTCGACTCGGTCTGTTTACAACCCCGATACGTCCACATGATAAATATTAAATAACGGTCACGCTATTTATAGCCGGCGTGTACTCGTAAGCCGGGGTCTGTAGCATTGAGATTGCCTCACGGACATGCGATATCTACGAACGAAGGGCCCGCTATCTCGGCCGAGGTTCGCGATGGAACTCAGAGTCCGGGCACAGTGTGATATTTTCTTTCGTATACTTCCACTTCCACTATACATGTGTCTAGTATTGAGCACATGGGTATAACATGGAGTTTTGATGAATTCGCCCTTGCTAACGTAGGACGGATGCATATTTAATTATGAATATAATAATTATGGCTTATTGATAGTAGATCTGTTCGATGTTTAACACGGTTTAACAAGATTTCCACCAAAGCAACATTCTCCAGATGGCAAGTGCACAACGAAGCCATTGGCTTATCGAGAGTTCAACAAGTTTTCATCTATTTGTAGCCCGCTTTTAGCAAATATAGATCTGTAAATTTTATTTTTAAACACATTCACACTGCTAGCATTATCAACACACTCTTTATAAATGTTTTCCATTCATTTATTGCCCTCGGTGTGAACGAGTACAATCTCATACAAATACGTTGACTTTAACTGCATTTTATACTGGTACCGGGTCATTAGCGTAGTGCATGACGGCAATTAGAGTCTAGCCTATCGTGCAGTGATAGTGCCAGATTTAGGGGCACATTTCTCGAATACTCCGTGTGTCGATTGCACAAAATTCGAACATGATCGGTTGATGTTTAATGCACTCAAACGATTTAGAAAACATCATAAAATTGAAATGTCCAGGAATCTATAGGGAAACGTCGCACAGCTCCAAATGCCAAAACAAATCAAGTATGTCCCCTAATTACCCACTGCACTCAGGGAACCACATTTATCTACATGTGACAATGCCATGGAAGGAATGAGGTGGGGAATTTAGAAGGGGATTTTATTTCCGGATCAAAGGTTAATTGGTGGACAGTTTTAGAAATAACGCCATGTTGGGGCACAGACCACTATTTATTTTGCCATTGCCGACGACATAACGTTTCCCGGCGCCGAGAGACAACGTTGTGTTTGGCATCTTTTGAATTCAGATTCGCCGATCATTCTGTCGTTTTTCCTTCGTTGGATCAAAACTGAATATGCCCCAAACGATTTGAAGACAGCTAGATACGATCGTGAACGTGCAGATGAGTATCATGTGACTATGTATATTATGCTGGTAATCACGTAATAAAAGGGAAAGTCGTAGTACACTTCCATATTCAGATAGTGAAAAAACCTTTCAGCGTGATTCCATTTCCCTGTTCAAATGATGACAAAAGTGTATCACAGTGAAACTATGCGGGTGTATCATATCGGCAGGTCCTGATTAGTGAAACAACACTTACAACGACAGCGCCTCCTATTGACCACAAGCTAAGCACTCTCTACGATACGCAAAAGAAGGATAAATAAAGAAGAATGAGATTAAAGAAGAAACATAAAAAGAAGAAGAAGAAACAGAAGAGAAGAAAAAGATTTAGCAAAAGAAGGATAAACAAAGAAGAATGAGATTAAAGAAGAAAAATAAAAAGAAGAAGAAGAAACATAAGAAACAGAAGAAGAAGAGGAAGTAAAAAGACGAAGAAGAAAAATAAGACGAATAATAATAAGAACGAGAAGTGTTTTCTTACACCAGGACCGATTGCAGCAGCAGATTCATACATTTTATCGCAACATCGCGACGGGCGAACGTCTTATCTTCTCTTGACGGACACCGTCCGGACATTTTCGCGACCACTCGCCTCGATGTTGACCACCGGGCGTTCCTTCGGGACTCGGACAAAAGCAGTTTCCGCCGGACACCGGTTTGTGTCGCTGGTGTAGCGGAAGTCGTAACAATGCCGGCAACAATAATGCGCGCTCGTAATGTTTTGTTAGTATGTTTGCGTAGGATGTTGAGCACGCTGTAACACGAGTACAGGATATGCAAAAAATGCACGTCTGTGTGTTTCACACCTTGAAACATTTCGACCGTGTTTATTGACATGTTTACACGGCAGGGACAACAGCGCGTCTGGGTGGATATAGGTTGACATGAGTAATGGCCGTTCGTCCAAACATTAACTTTGTCTTCCGCTGTTGACATTTACCTGGCAATAAACCTACATAAATGTAATCATTTATCGATTTTTATTGTTGTGTTGTTTGTAGTATTATAAACCATATGAGAAAAAGAAAAGAGGGCGCTCAAACGACACCTACCGACGACCAATCGCGAGAGGTGTGCGTGTGTGTGTGTGTGTGTGTGTGTGTGTGTGTGTGTGTGAGTGCGTGCGTTCGTGCGCGCATGCGTGCGTGGGTGTAACGGCACAAGGAGTGATTGATTGATTGATTGATTGGTTGAGTGAGTGAGTGATTGATTGAGTGAGTGAGTGAGTGAGTGAGTGAGTGAGTGAGTGAGTGAGTGAGTGAGTGAGTGAGTGAGTGAGTGAGTGAGTGAGTGAGTGAGTGAGTGAGTGAGTGAGTGAGTGAGTGAGTGAGTGAGTGAGTGAGTTGTCGTTCGTACAAATCGTACCATTTTGAATTCTTGCAGAAAAGCAGCTCACCCCCGCAAACAAACTCGTGCCGTTGGTATAGGGGTTAAACAAACGGGGGCCACCATGTTATTCCAGGGGGACCTCGGCAAACATTATACGACCTGCGAGTGCATTAATTTTTACACGAAACAAGTTCCCTGCAAGTCGGCACTTTATCTCAAAAGGGGTGTAACTATTTGTTTGTGCCTTCTCGTTTTTCCAAAACAAATCATACATTCGGAGACGAAAGTATTGCTGGTGAATATCCTTTTTGTTTTCAAAATTAATGATATTCCTTCGCGAATTACTTACATTAATGAAGCACACGCAACAGGAACATATCGACTAATTATACAACACGTGTTATTCAACACATCCAGTCTTCTTTCAAGTATCCCCTTTATTAAAAATTGACGACCCGTTCCACTGAAGTCGTAGTAAATATTAATAGTTATTTTCGTGTCTTCGGCGGCCATTCATAGATCACCAACCGTGAAATATTTGCTTCGGCCGTAAACGCAACACTCGATCAAACTTGAACACAGAAAATGTGTTTTGATTCGGAAACAATATCACGAAAATAGTGTCCCGGCTATTTGCGGCGACAACGTGTTGGATGAGTGCGTTTTCATCGGCCAAAATAGATGTAGCATCGCATAAACATAAAAGAGTCGGCGGCAATTAGGACTGCTTAATACGCAGCGCACGCACACCTGCATATTTGCGGTTGCTCATAGTTGACAGGAAACATCTTCCACTAGCGGAATTTCCGTTGTTTCGTGGCTGTAATGTATGCGCGTTATTTTGTATGCGATTGTAACGGCGGCACAAACATAGCAATTAGACGCGGTCACATTGTGCAGGGATCGTTGTGGTACGGGCCGCGGTACTCTGCAGTCCGTGCGTCGGACGGCAAGGTGAGAGGGCCGGGGGGGGGGGGGTTCCAGCCAACCTTGTTGTTGTTGGTGTTTCGAAACGTGGGCAATTTCATTCACTCCACTTTGCCTGCGTCTTTCGGGAGAGGCATTAGAAGCCGTTGGTCCCTTCTACCTGGTGTCTATGCTAAGGGAAGTAAACTATCTCACACAGTGTGTGACCTGTGGTGCGCGCTATCTCTCAATCACACGAGTCACGACAGAGGCGTCCATGATGCGGATTAGTGTTAATAAACTGTTTTGTTCATGTCAAAATAGCATAAACATTATTGTAGAACCGAAACAACCTACATCAGTTGAATCAGTTTAATACATTCTACTTTAGGATACGCTCTTACACAATGTGGGGGAGAGCCGCAAAGTCTGTGTCACAGTGTCACATAATGCTGACCTTACACTGTGTCACCACACCCTGTCATTACATAGCGTCCCATAATTGAGTCCTGACGTCACACTGTGTCCACGCGGTGGGGATTTGAACGTCGGTCAGTGAAAATGCTTATTTCTGTGCATATTCCTCCCCAGTAAGACACAGCAGTCACGTATCATGCATTCCCATGTTGCGAAATATCACCAAGCAATACTATGTGATTTTACAACAACTTCCGGTACATGCAACTTGACAAATGACGACGTCCGGTGGACATTGGACCTCTGCCTGCTAAGAAGGTGCATACCGTGGGTGTATGAAATAATGTTTGCTTCTTCGACCTCCACTGGTAAAAGATTTACACTGTGTTCGGTATACGTGATATCCAGTCCTTCGGACTGTTCAAAGCGCATTACACTTCACCCCCTGGCAGACCTGTTCATTTCAACGCCATCTCGACTTCTCTGGAAAGCATTCAACCACGCTGCAATTACTGCGCAATTATCCGTACATACATTGACCACTGTTTGTAGAAATCTACTCATTTACAGCTAAGTGAACTGCGGCAACGTGGGGTGAACGAGATTGCCAAAGTTTCGAAACGGCAGCAAGAGGATTCGAACCCGGGATCTCTTGACGACAAACGACGTTCTAACCGCGACGTTACCGCGCCCTACGTAATACGTTACCGCGCCCTACGTAATACGTTACCGCGCCCTACGTAATAAGTTACCGCGCCCTACGTAATACGTTACCGCGCCCTACGTAATACGTCTAAAACTGAACTGTTGTGGTTCTAATACTTAGTAACGCTTACCTTAGCTTCTTGCAATGTGGTTGTAGTGGTTAGCACGTCGCAGTGTAGTGGTTAGCACGTCGCAGTGTACAATGTGGTCGTAGTGGTTAGCACGTCGCAGTGTGGTGGTTAGCACGTCGCAGTGTAGTGGTTAGCACGTCGCAGTGTAGTGGTTAGCACGTCTGCGTTACATGCTAGAATTGTGGGAATGCATGATGCACTCAATTGACCCTCAACATTGGGGATTATGATTGCCTGACTGGTTTTTAGCAATATTCAATAGGAACGGTAATCCAACAATTGCGTGTTTACCAACAACCTCGCTCAAAACATCGAACTTGGGCCGTTCTATCAGTGCTTGAACTATGGGCGAGATAGATTCACAATGCGACGGGTTCAACAACTTGGTTTAATGACCGTGGCTTCTAAATAAATAATGTGTCATCGACCCAAACGATCAAAGGATCTACGTTATTTTTAAGCACTACATTGTGCTTGTTGCAAAGGCGTTGTAGTGACTTGGATATTATAGCTTGTAATTATGTCATCCTCATTCATCAGTGGTGAGATTATCTTCAACAGAGTATGCAAATTTACAGCTTCTCTAGTAGGACAGATATGTACTAAACTTGTCGATTAATCGATTATGTAGCTTGGTTCGATGTTTCGAACAAGACTACTTCAAGGTAAAGGCACGTTTCTTATATAGCGCGGTATTCAATCCTTCGGACTTTTCAAAGCGTTTACACTTCACCCCCAGGCAGACCTGTTTACTGCAACGCCAACTCGACTGTTTTTATGACTGCTTTCATTTCCTAATTAAAAATTACGCATACATTTTTAAATATTGCACTGTCATCATCATCATCATCACGTGGTGCCACCTGTTGTCGATCGATCGACTGTCTTGGATCACCTCTCCTGTCTGTGTTGTGACGTTATGACCAGATCATTATATTTCATGTTCTCCATCCATGCCTTGCAGTTGCTCTGTGTCTTCTACAGCCTCTTGTATTGTCAATCATTAATTTTCCACAATATTTCCCGTTGAATTCCTTATTGTCTGATGTTGTAACCAAACATTTTTAGTTTGCGTATCTGCATTTTATTATTAAAGAATTGCTTTTTTATTCCCGTCTGCATGAGAAATTCTATATTCGTGACACGCTCAGTACAATACTCTCATGCAAAGAAAAAAAAACGTGTGTGAATTGCTAGTGTGCTTCCGAGTCGCTGTATAAAAGCTCATGTTTACCTTTCATGTGTCATGTCTTCGCGTGCGCTCGCGCGTGCGTGAGTGCGTGCGTGCATGCGATTGCGAGCGTGCCTGGGAATATGCCCCAGGTCCTACATCAATTACGACATAGCTCGTGTTTACCTGGAGCTATTTATAGAGCAGATAAATCTCGCTGCGAGCTGCGGCGGCTCTTCGTGGTAAACAAGGTCTCATGTTGACCACAGCTGCTGCTAGCCTCGAGTGTCAGGCAATGTCCACTCGTCATGGTCGACATTAATTACCGCCGCCCACTCACCCTCGTATGATCAGTTGTTTCGGTATACACCAACCACTGGTGGACACCCTGGACAAGGGGTGCAACAGTAGTGGATAACCTGGACAAGGGGTGCAACAATAGTGGACACCTTGGACAAGGGGTGCAACAATATTGGATAACCTGGACTAGGGGTGCAACAGTAGTGGATAACCTGGACTAGGGGTGCAACAATAGTGGACTCCCCGAACAAGGAGTGCCACAATAGTGGATACCCTGGAGTAGGGTTGCAACAATATTGGATAAGCTGGACTAGGGGTGCAACAATAATTGATACCCTGGACTAGGGGTGCAACAGTAGTGGATAAACTGGACTAGGGGTGCAACAATAGTGGATAACCTGGACTAGGGGTGCAACAATAGTGGACACCCTGAACAAGGGGTGCCACAATATTGGATAAGCTGGACTAGGGGTGCAACAATAATTGATACCCTGGACTAGGGGTGCAACAGTAGTGGATAACCTGGACTAGGGGTGTAAGAATAGTGGATAACCTGGACTAGGGGTGCAACAATAGTGGATATCCTGGACTAGGGGTGCAATAATAGTGGATACCATGGACTAGAGGTACAATAATAGTGGATACCCTGGACTAGGGGAGCAACAATAGTGGATACCCTGGACTACGGGTGCAACAGTAGAGGATACCCTGGACTAGGGGTGCAACAGTAGTGGATAACCTGGACTAGGGTACAACAATAGTGGATACACTGGACTATGGGTGCAAGAATAGTGGATAACCTGGACTAGGGGTGCAACAATAGTGGATATCCTGGACTAGGGATGCAATAATAGTGGATACCATGGACTAGGGGTGCAACAATATGGATACCCTGTACTAGGGGTGCAACAGTAGTGGATAACCTGGACCAGGGGTGCAACAATAGTGGATACCCTGGACTAGGGGTGCAGCAGTAGTAGATAATGTGGATCAGGGGTGCAACAATAGTGGACACCCTGGACTAGGGGTGCAACAGTAGTGGATAACCTGAACCAAGGGTGCAGCAGTAGTGGATACCCTGGACTAGGGGTGCAACAGTAGTGGATAACATGGACCAGGGGTGCAACAATAGTGGATAACCTGGAGAAGGGGTGCAACAATAGTGGATACTCTGGACTAGGGGTGCAACAATAGTGGATACTCTGGACTATGGGTGCAACAATAGTGGATAACCTGGACTACGGGTGCAACAGTAGTGGATACCATGGACTAGGGGTGCAACAATAATGGATACCCTGGACTAGGGGTGCTACAATATGGATACCCTGGACTAGGGGTGCAACAGTAGTGGATAACCTGGACTAGGGGTGCAACAGTAGTGCATAACCTGGACTAGGGGTGCAACAATAGTGGACTCCCCGAACAAGGAGTGCCACAATAGTGGATACCCTGGAGTAGGGTTGCAACAATATTGGATAAGCTGGACTAGGGGTGCAACAATAATTGATACCCTGGACTAGGGGTGCAACAGTAGTGGATAAACTGGACTAGGGGTGCAACAATAGTGGATAACCTGGACTAGGGGTGCAACAATAGTGGACACCCTGAACAAGGGGTGCCACAATATTGGATAAGCTGGACTAGGGGTGCAACAATAATTGATACCCTGGACTAGGGGTGCAACAGTAGTGGATAACCTGGACTAGGGGTGTAAGAATAGTGGATAACCTGGACTAGGGGTGCAACAATAGTGGATATCCTGGACTAGGGGTGCAATAATAGTGGATACCATGGACTAGAGGTATAATAATAGTGGATACCCTGGACTAGGGGAGCAATAATAGTGGATACCCTGGACTACGGGTGCAACAGTAGAGGATACCCTGGACTAGGGGTGAAACAGTAGTGGATAACCTGGACTAGGGGTACAACAATAGTGGATACACTGGACTATGGGTGCAAGAATAGTGGATAACCTGGACTAGGGGTGCAACAATAGTGGATATCCTGGACTAGGGGTGCAACAATAGTGGATACCCTGGACTAGGGCTGCACCAATAGTGGATACCCTGGACTAGGGGTGCAACAATAATTGATACCCTGGAGCAGGGGTGCAACAATAGTGGATAACCTGGACTATGGGTGCAACAATAGTGGATATCCTGGACTAGGGGTGCAATAATAGTGGATATCCAGGACTGGGGTGCAACAATGGTGGATAATCTGGACTAGGGGTGCAACAATAGTGGATATCCTGGACTAGGGATGCAATAATAGTGGATACCATGGACTAGAGGTACAACAATAGTGGATACCCTGGACTACGGGTGCAACAATAGTGGATAACCTGAACTACGGGTGCAACAGTAGTGGATACCCTGGACTAGGGGTGCAACAATAGTAGATACACTGGACTACGGGTGCAACAATAGTGGATAACCTGGACTACGCGTGCAACACTAGTGGATAACCTGGACTAGGGGTGCAACAATAGTGGATACACTGGACTACGGGTGCAACAATAGTGGATAACCTGGACTAGGGGTGCAACAATAGTGGATATCCTGGACTATGGATGCAATAATAGTGGATACCATGGACTAGAGGTACAACAATAGTGGATACCCTGGACTACGGGTGCAACAATAGTGGATAACCTGAACTACGGGTGCAACAGTAGTGGGTACCCTGGACTAGGGGTGCAACAATAGTAGATACCCTGGACTAGGGGTGCAACAATATAGATACCCTGTACTAGGGGTGCAACAGTAGTGGATAACCTGGACCAGGGGTGCAACAATAGTTGATACCCTGGACTAGGGGTGCAACAATAGTGGATAATCTGGACTAGGGGTGCAACAATGGTGGATAACCTGGACTAGGGGTGCAACAATAGTGGATACCCTGGACTAGGGGTGCAGCAATAGTGGATAATGTGGATCAGGGGTGCAACAATAGTGGACACCCTGGACTAGGGGTGCAACAGTAGTGGATAACCTGAACCACGGGTGCAACAGTAGTGGATACCCTGGAATAGGGGTGCAACAGTAGTGGATAACATGGACCAGGGGTGCAACAATAGTGGATAACCTGGAGAAGGGGTGCAGCAATAGTGGATACTCTGGACTAGGGGTGCAACAATAGTGGATACTCTGGACTAGGGGTGCAACAATAGTGGATAACCTGGACTACGGGTGCAACAGTAGTGGATACCCTGGACTAGGGGTGCAACAATAATGGATACCCTGGACTAGGGGTGCAACAATATGGATACCCTGGTCTAGGGGTGCAACAGTAGTGGATAACCTGGACTAGGGGTGCAACAGTAGTGCATAACCTGGACCAGGGGAGCAACAGTAGTGGATACCCTTGACTAGGGGTGCAGCAGTAGTGGATAACCTGGACCAGGGGTGCAACAATAGTGGACACCCTGGACTAGGGGTGCAACAGTAGTGGATAACCTGAACCAGGGGTGCAACAGTAGTGGATAACATGGACCAGGGGTGCAACAATAGTGGATAACCTGGAGCAGGGGTGCAACAATAGTGGATAACATGGACTAGGGGTGCAAGAATAGTGGATACCCTGGGCTAGGGGTGCAACAATAGTGGACACCCTGGAATAGGGGTGCAACAATAGTGGATACCCTGGACTAGGGAGTGCAACAATAGTGGACACCCTAGACTAGGGGTGCAACAGTTCACCGAACTATTTCTGCGTCGCAATAGTCGATGTAATGATGCAACACTATCGATTGCCGTCGATAACTATGCATCTCCACCTGCAAAGTCGAACATGCTTTGGGTAGTAGTATTGTACTTCCGGGCTCATGTCACGCGAATGGAAGTACCAGTGTGTTTGAGATGGTACCCTCCGTTTGACTTTTCCGTTATTTGGAAAATAATAATAATAATAAATATATGGCCATATTTAAATGAACTTATGCTGCTGCGCAAAGCATGTTCGCAGGTGCATAATTATCGACTACTACAGCGGACTCCGCTTAAGAGAATCACGGATAACAGAATCAACCGCTTAGTAGAATCATATATGGCCTACATTGGTTTGTACGGTTTAATAATTCCTTATTCTCATGTATTAAAATGGCGCCGCTTAAATGAATCAGCCACTAAATAGAATTATATTGTTCTGGCCCGAAGTGCTTCTATTAAGCGGAGCGACTGTTCTGTTCTGTTATTGTTCTTATTTGCATAAACAGGTAATTGCGAACTGCGCTAGTCAAGTGACCGGGTATTGCGAATACCACTAACGCCACCTTGTGGGTCAATAAACCACACTAATCTATTAGACTGTCAACACGGGTACAGTTTTAGCCCAGGACAGTCGTTCAAGAAATATATATATTCGGACGCATGTGGGTTAAAAACAGGAAAATGTATTTTTTCGAAGGATGTTCTTGGAACTCAGGGAAGGAGTATGTTTTCTATACCACTATCGCCACCTTGTGGATCAATAAACCATACTAATATGTTAGACTGTCAACACGGGTACAGTTTTAGCCCAGGACAGTCGTTCAAGAAATATATATATTCGGACGCATGTGGGTTAAAAACAGGAAAATGTATTTTTTCGAAGGATATTCTTGGAACTCAGGGAAGGAGTATGTTTTCTATACCACTATCGCCACCTTGTGGATCAATAAACCATACTAATATGTTAGACTGTCAACACGGGTACAGTTTTAGCCCAGGACAGACGTTCAAGAAATATATATATTCGGACGCATGTGGGTTAAAAACAGGAAAATGTATTTTTTCGAAGGATGTTCTTGGAACTCAGGGAAGGAGTATGTTTTCTATACCACTATCGCCATCTTGTGGATCAATAAACCATACTAATATGTTAGACTGTCAACACGGGTACAGTTTTAGCCCAGGTCAATCGTTCAAGAAATATATATATTCGGACGCATGTGGGTTAAAAACAGGAAAATGTATTTTTTCGAAGGATGTTCTTGGAACTCAGGGAAGGAGTATGTTTTCTATACCACTATCGCCACCTTGTGGATCAATAAACCATACTAATATGTTAGACTGTCAACACGGGTACAGTTTTAGCCCAGGACAGTCGTTCAAGAAATATATATATTCGGACGCATGTGGGTTAAAAACAGGAAAATGTATTTTTTCGAAGGATGTTCTTGGAACTCAGGGAAGGAGTATGTTTTCTATACCACTATCGCCATCTTGTGGATCAATAAACCATACTAATATGTTAGACTGTCAACACGGGTACAGTTTTAGCCCAGGTCAATCGTTCAAGAAATATATATATTCGGACGCATGTGGGTTAAAAACAGGAAAATGGATTTTTTTTAAGGATGTTCTTGGAACTCAGGGAAGAAGTATTTTTTTCTGTACCTCTAACGCTACCTTGTGGATCAATAAACCACACTAATCTGTTAAACTGTCAACACGGGTACAATTTTAGCACAGGACAGTCGTTCAATAAATATATATATATTCGGACGCATGTGGGTTAAAAACAGGAAAATGGATTTTTTCGAAGGATGTTCTTGGAACCCAGAGAAGGAGTATTTTTTGTAGAAAAGGGTCTACATAACTGTCAACCCATGCAGGGTTCCTAGACGTGAGAAATGTTCTCAGCCAGGATCCAGGACCGCATGCCATGAGACCCCAAACCCATGAACCTCAGTGATTGTCAAAAGCATTTGGAGACATGCGAAACACTGTTTATTCAACAGTAAAGCTCACCTGCAACACGTGCTTCACTGCTTTGCAACAGGAAATCTAATTGGTTGATGCTCAGCTGTTGACCAATCACTGATCGCGTTTCACACGCTATTCGGTAAAAGGCGGACATTACCGGTACAATTACCCGAGGCCTTTGCTAGCGACACACACAAATATATTCTGTGTATCATTTACGCAAAAAGGGGACATTTTGTTTCAAAAGTTTCATTGTTAAATATTATGAAAATATATGAGTGAGATATCAAACCTGTGCCACGAGACCGTGACATGTAATGCAAAACCGTGAGTCTCACGGCTTAGGCGTAAGAGTTGACAGGTGTGGGCTAAAATTAGGCGTGAAGTCTGGTATTGCCAACAGACGGGGTGCACTACAGGCAATAGCAGTTAGGTACAAGACGCAGTAAATTAGGCGTGAAGTCTTGTATTGCTAATAGACGGGGTGCACTAAAGGTATTAGCAGTTTGGTACAAGATCAGTAAATTAGGCGTGAAGTCTGGTATTGCCAACAGACGGGGTGCACTACAGGCAATAGTAGTTTGGTACAAGACGCAGTAAATTAGGCGTGAAGTCTTGTATTGCTAATAGACGGGGTGCACTAAAGGTATTAGCAGTTTGGTACAAGACGCAGTAAATTAGGCGTGAAGTCTGGTATTGCCAACAGACGGGGTGCACTACAGGCAATAGTAGTTTGGTACAAGACGCAGTAAATTAGGCGTGAAGTCTTGTATTGCTAATAGACGGGGTGCACTAAAGGTATTAGCAGTTTGGTACAAGACGCAGTAAATAAGATGCCTATTTATACCCACGAAAACGTGCGTATTCTGATCAAATTTGACACTGATTTTTTAACGACCTCTAAACCACCAGTATGCTCCACGATGTTGAACTACAGGCATGTGCGTTGATAAAACGAGGAAAGGTGGGTGTTGGGATTCCCGAAAAGGGGTGTTTTTTGTGTGGAAAGGGGTCTAAAAATAGCTATGAAATCTCGTATTGCTACTACTGACTTATTTTCTTCGCATCTTATTTGGTGCACAGGGTGACCTGTTTTATTGCTAGTACATAAGGCATATTTCGTTTACATGTGCACTTAGATGGGAATACCCATATATCACGTGACTGGGCCTCTGCGGGAGGTTTAACCCTCCCACTTCCACACAAGACGGGCATACCTTACCAATCCACTAACTGCATAACAATATAGCACTGTTTATTTCCATTTAGTTTATATTGAAGACACGTGTTGTTTTGCTTCATTTTTGACACAACTCGTCCACGATCTCAATATAAACAAACACACATTTATCGTATGCGGGGGGAGGGGGATGCAAATTAAACAGATATTGATTAAATTTTATTACACAAATTGTACTTCAATAAAAAGCCTTTGGCGGCCTAGATTTTATAATAGTATAATTTGTCTAATGATGTATTATATGAACATATATAGCATATTTTGCTCAATGACGACCTGCATTTTTGCTATAGAAAATCCGCATTTTTTTTTAGAAAATGTAGACATGTTTCAACAAGAAGGAGATTATTTGAAAAGGAATGAGACAAAAATTGGCACACAAAAAGGAGATATTCTTCCTCGAGTAGGATATTTAAAATATCTGCTTGCGTACGAGCTATAAACAAATGGGGTATCATCACCGACTGTCCGTCGTGGTTGACGAAGACAAGTTAGGTTGATGTGTGCTGTCCGTGTCTGCTGTGGGAGGAGAATGCACCTGTATGTGCCTTTGTGGATTTACCGGAAATACAATCGTCTCGTCTTGGCCACGATGTGGCAGGAAAACATTATTATTTATAGTCTGTTAACCGATTAACTTGTTCCCGAAGGCTAATTTGGTCAGTATATTGTTGCAAACCTCCGCTATATGTAGATATGTAGGACATGTAACTACGATAGATGCCCTGTATTAATCTAATTTTACCCCTGAATGCGTGTATGACCTACTAATCAATATTCCGAAATTCCCGTGTGCCGAGTGAAATCAATGCATTTGTTGATTAATACTGATAGATTAATTAACTATGCAAAGTGTTATTAATAGCTTCGATATTTGCAATTTGTTTCATTGATGGCACACGTTCCTTCGCAAATGTAGCGATTTCGGGATAATCGTTCGGTGTAAAGAACTTACTATCTTACCATGATCCAGCTAGAGAGTGTGTGTGTTTGTGCGTGCGTGCGTGCGTGAGTGCGTGCGTGCGTGCGTGCATATGTACGTATGTTTGCATGCCGTCTTCAGGGTGTTTGGAGGGTTCGAACGAAGCCTCCTTTTTGAGAGTATTTGTTTAACTGTAACACTTTCCAGAAATCATCTCAGAAATCTCCATCTGATTGTGGACCTGCGCGACTTTTGGCTTAATGTTTTGATGTGTTTCCGTTGTGCTACTACATGGTAAACTAATGGGTGATTAAACTTGCCCCCCCCTTGCCCCCACCCCTTGCCTCCCCCCTTGGCCTCCCCTTTGCAAGATCCTATATTTAACAAGACAAGACAAGAGAAAAAAAATTCAGAAATCAACCCATAACTCACTGATTTATTGTCTCTGCGTTCGCCTTTAGCGTTTCACCACTATGTCGTCAAAGGTACTATGTCGTCAAAGGTACTATGTCGTCAAAGGTACGATGTCGTCAAAGGTACTATGTCGTCAAAGGTACTATGTCGTCAAAGGTACTATGTCGTCAAAGGTACTATGTAATCAAAGGTACTACTGTGTTGCGCTTCATCGTTATTTTCTTAGCTACCATTTCGGGAAATACAATTAACTGCCCTGTGTAATACTGTTGCCGTTCAGAGTAACAACTCTCGATGGAAGATGGACAACCAAGCCATTGGCTTCTCGAGGGTCTAACATTAGCTAGCTACGCATAAGAAAAAAGTCAGCCAGGGGCCATGGCCCAATGCTCCCCTAAAATTTAAAGTGGGGGAAGGTGTAACCCTAATATGTCGCTATGATATAGTATGGTTAGTACTTTCTATCACCAGGGTTATTGTTGTAATGTTGATTTACTCACCAGAGCTAGCTACGGTAGCCGAGCCATTCCAAAATTACCTAGTTGGGCGGGTTTTAGTGGTTGGCCAGCGCAGTTTACCCTGGACCGGATACGTGTGGAGACCCCTATACTCTACGTTATACCTGTTGACCTTCTCGCGGATCAGCTTTACATTTCAATTTCTACACACCTGTGAAGTAGTTTTGTCACATTTATACAGTATTTGTCGTTTATTGAAGTAGACTTGCTAAAACTGTATTTTTGATTAACTGTTTATTTCTTTATTGACAAGGATGAAAAGGATGGTAAGTTTCTAACAGCAATATCGAATAGCAACGTGTCTTTTGTGGAGAACTGTTTGGCTCTCAGAAGAACCGTTTGTTTTTTACCCCGACCAGCAGACAAACTACAGCCAGGACGAACTGTCGCTGGTCTCCGGTTCGTCCGTTGAAGTGTCACTGAGAATCATTTCGTCGTGCAGCGAGGCTAATCTGTCGGAACATGCAGTCGCGTACTCGTAGAACATGGTGCGCGTGCCCTCGAGTACAATCAGACGCAGTCGCTGGCTGTACAAGAATGCCCTCTCTCTGTTCTTCTCGGCGCGTTCGTAGCGCACTCTCAGAGCCTCAATCTCGCTGTTGATTAGCACCACCTGGCGACAGGCGTACGCAAACCTGTCGTTGATCCGAGTGAACTGTTTCTCAAAAAAAGCTTCGTCCATCATCTTGGTTACCGGTGGATGTTATCTCGTCAAGAGAATAATATTTGTGATTGTCTTACCACGGTCACGGCTTATATACACCTGCTGATGGTGACAGGTGTAGTAGACATTGTCACCATGTCAGCAGTTCAGAAATATGACAATAACTCACCTATTAAATCCCCTGGCATGTCGCACTAGAAGGCAGACTGTCATGTTCGATAAGACTCGGGTCAGTTACCACGTCACTTCATGTCAATTCACATTTGACAAGACAATAGGTGTTAGAGAAAAGATTTCAGTGGCACATTGTCTCTCCGCCAGCATCAGCGCAGAACGTGTGAGCAACGACACCCTTTCAAGAGGTGTTACTTTGTTAGTTGTTGTACGATACAATTAGTTGTAGCCCGACAAACGTTGACATGCGTCCAGAGGAAGTCATAAGACAAAGTAGAAGGGGAGACCGGGGCTAGTTGCACACAGGGGCAAGTTGCTACTGAGTCGTTTTACGATTACGAAAACATAGCACATAGTCACCATCGACAGTAGTTGGTTGGAAATCCACCAGAGGACACCCTGTTGAAAAATCTACAGCTAAGAAAACGAAATTAATGAGATGTGGACAAAAACTACTTTTTAACCATTTAAGAAATGTTTTGGTATGCCCACATTATATCATCACTTTTTTAAGTTTCGTTAATGAAACTAGAAATATATATTCTGTATAATGTAATGGGTTATGCCCAGTAGAAGTTAAACTGAAATTCAGAATTTGTTATTGACCACGTGCGTTCAACTGCACAAATTATTTTTGGGGCAAGTTGTTACAGTTGTATTGTGGAAAGTCGTTATAACTGTACCAACGCTCAGGCAGCTCGCACCGATGGTTCATCCAGCCAGTCGTGTATTGACGATGCTTGAAGCAAGTAAATTTATTTAACCACGACGTTTGAATGGTTTGCCTCACATGTGAAGCCCAGCGTAATAGTTTGTAACCAGTACTGTAAATGCTAGCAGCGTGAATTTGTTTATAAGCTAAATTGACAAATATCTTAGACTGGCGAATTACACATATATGTTGGAATCTCGAAAAGCCAATGGTTTCCTTGTTCACTTGCCCACTGGTTGTGTTACCTTGGATGACAATCTTGTTAAATCTTTATGGCACAGTCCTATTTGAGTAATTAACAAATATTGCACGATTCGTTGAAATGAAGGTGTTCGTGCGTGTGTCCGTACGTGTGTGTAGCATCCAATCAAGTATCAGTCACATTACATATATGTGCATAGTGCAATTAACTATTTATACTCCATTCAATAATGTATATTCCATTCACAACTGCGTGTTGTGTAAGAATGCGGGAGTAGTAGACAATAGGTTCTGAAGGATTAATGTGTGCACTTTGGAAAGTAATCATAAAAAGCGTAATGAATGAAGCCGTGAACACCTACAATGTTATGCACATTGCGTATAATATGCATACGTGTGAATAATCAAATTAAAAATATAATAGTAATATATAAAATACTTCTATTGCGCTAAAATCCTCGGGAGACCCAAGCTCGGCAGCGCACCAAAACAAAAGGGGTTAAGCAGATCATAATCGATAAGTAGTTCCAGTTGTAAACAGCTGGATTGGTACACTGAGGAGCTATGAAGGATAAGCAACTTTAAACAGGTGGGTTTTTAGTTTACGACGAAATGTTGTTATATTTCACACAGACACAACAGTAACAGGGAGTGAGTTACACAGAGTCGGTGCAGCAACTGAAAAAGCTCTAGTTCTAACAGGTGTCTTAACATTGGGAACAAAAAGTAGATTGGAATTAAATGATCGAAGTTGCCGAAGCTGTCTTGCAGGAGTGAGCAGTGAATGTAAATATGCTGGTTGTTTGGAGGAAAGTACTTGATAGATAATTGTTGATCTTAAAAATAACACGATATCGGACAGGGAGTCAGTGCAATGATTTAAGAAGTAGCACTGAGTGAGAGAAACGAGAACACCGGGTAAATACCCTTACCAAACACTTTTGTACACGTTGAAGTTTTAAGATATCCTTGATGGCAATATTGTAATTAATGGAATTACAATAGTCAAGTATACTGTCATTAAGAAATAATTATAATTTTATTTTGGTTTATCGTTGTATATATTGAAATAGTAGTACCAAAATAATTCTAGATGTTCCAATTTTTAAATATGTGTATTTCTGGATAGGAATACATCGGACATCTACATTGTTTCTTCGTTGATAGGAATACATCGGGCATCTACATTGTTTCTTCGTTGATAGGAGTACATCGGGCATCTACATTGTTTCTTCGTTGATAGGAGTACATCGGGCATCTACATTGTATCTTCATCGACAAGGATTAAAGGGGTGGTAATTTTCTAACAGCAATGTCGAATAGCAACGTGTCTTTTGTGACGAACTGTTTGGCTCTGAGAAGAACCTTTTGTTTTATCATCCGACCAGCAGACAAACTACAGCCAGGACGAACTGTCGCTGGTCTCCGGTTCGTCCGTTGAAGTGTCACTGAGAATCATTTCTTCGTGCAGCGAGGCTAATCTGTCGGAACACGCAGTCGCGTACTCGTAGAACATGGTGCGCGTGCCCTCGAGTACAATCAGACGCAGTCGTTGGCTGTACAAGAACGCCCTCTCTCTGTTCTTCTCGGCGCGTTCGTAGCGTACTCCCAGAGCCTCCATCTCGCTGTTGATGAGCACCAACTGGCGACAGGCGTACGCAAACCTGTCGTTGATCCGAGTGAACTGTTTCTCAAAAAAAGCTTCGTCCATCATCTTGGTTAGCGGTGGATGTTATCTCGTTAAGATGATAATATTTGTGATTGTCTTACCACGGTCACGGCTTATATACACCTGCTGACGCTGACAAGTGTAGTAGACATTGTCACCATGTCAGCAGTTCAGAAATATGACAATAACTCACCTATTAAATCCCCTGGCATGTCGCACTAGAAGGCAGACTGTCATGTTCGATAAGACTCGGGTCAGTTACCACGTCACTTCATATTTGACAAGACAATAGGTGTTAGACAAAAGATTTCAGTGGCACATTGTCTCTCCGCCAGCATCAGCGCAGAACGTGTGAGCAACGACACCCTTTCAAGAGGTGTTACTTTGTTAGTTGTTGTACGATACAATTAGTTGTAGCCCGACAAACGTTGACATGCGTCCAGAGGAAGTCATAAGACAAAGTAGAAGGGGAGACCGGGGCTAGTTGCACACAGGGGCAAGTTGCTACTGAGTCGTTTTACGATTACGAAAACATAGCACATAGTCACCATCGACAGTAGTTGGTTGGAAATCCACCAGAGGACACCCTGTTGAAAAATCTACAGCTAAGAAAACGAAATTAATGAGATGTGGACAAAAACTACTTTTTAACCATTTAAGAAATGTTTTGGTATGCCCACATTATATCATCACTTTTTTAAGTTTCGTTAATGAAACTAGAAATATATATTCTGTATAATGTAATGGGTTATGCCCAGTAGAAGTTAAACTGAAATTCAGAATTTGTTATTGACCACGTGCGTTCAACTGAACAAATTATTTTTGGGGCAAGTTGTTACAGTTGTATTGTGGAAAGTCGTTATAACTGTACCAACGCTCAGGCAGCTCGCACCGATGGTTCATCCAGCCAGTCGTGTATTGACGATGCTTGAAGCAAGTAAATTTATTTAACCACGACATTTGAATGGTTTGCCTCACATGTGAAGCCCAGCGTAATAGTTTGTAACCAGTACTGTAAATGCTAGCAGCGTGAATTTGTTTATAAGCTAAATTGACAAATATCTTAGACTGGCGAATTACACATATATGTTGGAATCTCGAAAAGCCAATGGTTTCCTTGTTCACTTGCCCACTGGTTGTGTTACCTTGGATGACAATCTTGTTAAATCTTTATGGCACAGTCCTATTTGAGTAATTAACAAATATTGCACGATTCGTTGAAATGAAGGTGTTCGTGCGTGTGTCCGTACGTGTGTGTTGCATCCAATCAAGTATCAGTCACATTACATATATGTGCATAGTGCAATTAACTATTTATACTCCATTCAATAATGTATATTCCATTCACAACTGCGTGTTGTGTAAGAATGCGGGAGTAGTAGACAATAGGTTCTGAAGGATTAATGTGTGCACTTTGGAAAGTAATCATAAAAAGCGTAATGAATGAAGCCGTGAACACCTACAATGTTATGCACATTGCGTATAATATGCATACGTGTGAATAATCAAATTAAAAATATAATAGTAATATATAAAATACTTCTATTGCGCTAAAATCCTCGGGAGACCCAAGCTCGGCAGCGCACCAAAACAAAAGGGGTTAAGCAGTTCATAATCGATAAGTAGTTCCAGTTGTAAACAGCTGGATTGGTACACTGAGGAGCTATGAAGGATAAGCAACTTTAAACAGGTGGGTTTTTAGTTTACGACGAAATGTTGTTATATTTCACACAGACACAACAGTAACAGGGAGTGAGTTACACATAGTCGGTGCACCAACTGAAAAAGCTCTAGTTCTAACAGGTGTCTTAACATTGGGAACAAAAAGTAGATTGGAATTAAATGATCGAAGTTGCCGAAGCTGTCTTGCAGGAGTGAGCAGTGAATGTAAATATGCTGGTTGTTTGGAGGAAAGTACTTGATAGATAATTGTTGATCTTAAAAATAACACGATATCGGACAGGGAGTCAGTGCAATGATTTAAGAAGTAGCACTGAGTGAGAGAAACGAGAACACCGGGTAACTACCCTTACCAAACACTTTTGTACACGTTGAAGTTTTAAGATATCCTTGATGGCAATATTGTAATTAATGGAATTACAATAGTCAAGTATACTGTCATTAAGAAATAATTATAATTTTATTTTGGTTTATCGTTGTATATATTGAAATAGTAGTACCAAAATAATTCTAGATGTTCCAATTTTTAAATATGTGTATTTCTGGATAGGAATACATCGGACATCTACATTGTTTCTTCGTTGATAGGAATACATCGGGCATCTACATTGTTTCTTCGTTGATAGGAGTACATCGGGCATCTACATTGTTTCTTCGTTGATAGGAGTACATCGGGCATCTACATTGTATCTTCATCGACAAGGATTAAATGGGTGGTAATTTTCTAACAGCAATGTCGAATAGCAACGTGTCTTTTGTGACGAACTGTTTGGCTCTGAGAAGAACCTTTTGTTTTATCATCCGACCAGCAGACAAACTACAGCCAGGACGAACTGTCGCTGGTCTCCGGTTCGTCCGTTGAAGTGTCACTGAGAATCATTTCTTCGTGCAGCGAGGCTAATCTGTCGGAACACGCAGTCGCGTACTCGTAGAACATGGTGCGCGTGCCCTCGAGTACAATCAGACGCAGTCGTTGGCTGTACAAGAACGCCCTCTCTCTGTTCTTCTCGGCGCGTTCGTAGCGTACTCCCAGAGCCTCCATCTCGCTGTTGATGAGCACCAACTGGCGACAGGCGTACGCAAACCTGTCGTTGATCCGAGTGAACTGTTTCTCAAAAAAAGCTTCGTCCATCATCTTGGTTAGCGGTGGATGTTATCTCGTTAAGATGATAATATTTGTGATTGTCTTACCACGGTCACGGCTTATATACACCTGCTGACGCTGACAAGTGTAGTAGACATTGTCACCATGTCAGCAGTTCAGAAATATGACAATAACTCACCTATTAAATCCCCTGGCATGTCGCACTAGAAGGCAGACTGTCATGTTCGATAAGACTCGGGTCAGTTACCACGTCACTTCATGTCAATTCACATTTGACAAGACAATAGGTGTTAGACAAAAGATTTCAGTGGCACATTGTCTCTCCGCCAGCATCAGCGCCGAACGTGTGAGCAACGACACCCTTTCAAGAGGTGTTACTTTGTTAGTTGTTGTACGATACAATTAGTTGTAGCCCGACAAACGTTGACATGCGTCCAGAGGAAGTCATGAGACAAAGTAAAAGGGGAGACCGGGGCTAGTTGCACACAGGGGCAAGTTGCTACTGAGTCGTTTTACGATTACGAAAACATAGCACATAGTCACCATCGACAGTAGTTGGTTGGAAATCCACCAGAGGACACCCTGTTGAAAAATCTACAGCTAAGAAAACGAAATTAATGAGATGTGGACAAAAACTACTTTTTAACCATTTAAGAAATGTTTTGGTATGCCCACATTATATCATCACTTTTTTAAGTTTCGTTAATGAAACTAGAAATATATATTCTGTATAATGTAATGGGTTATGCCCAGTAGAAGTTAAACTGAAATTCAGAATTTGTTATTGACCACGTGCGTTCAACTGCACAAATTATTTTTGGGGCAAGTTGTTACAGTTGTATTGTGGAAAGTCGTTATAACTGTACCAACGCTCAGGCAGCTCGCACCGATGGTTCATCCAGCCAGTCGTGTATTGACGATTCTTGAAGCAAGTAAATTTATTTAACCACGACGTTTGAATGGTTTGCCTCACATGTGAAGCCCAGCGTAATAGTTTGTAACCAGTACTGTAAATGCTAGCAGCGTGAATTTGTTTATAAGCTAAATTGACAAATATCTTAGACTGGCGAATTACACATATATGTTGGAATCTCGAAAAGCCAATGGTTTCCTTGTTCACTTGCCCACTGGTTGTGTTACCTTGGATGACAATCTTGTTAAATCTTTATGGCACAGTCCTATTTGAGTAATTAACAAATATTGCACGATTCGTTGAAATGAAGGTGTTCGTGCGTGTGTCCGTACGTGTGTGTTGCATCCAATCAAGTATCAGTCACATTACATATATGTGCATAGTGCAATTAACTATTTATACTCCATTCAATAATGTATATTCCATTCACAACTGCGTGTTGTGTAAGAATGCGGGAGTAGTAGACAATAGGTTCTGAAGGATTAATGTGTGCACTTTGGAAAGTAATCATAAAAAGCGTAATGAATGAAGCCGTGAACACCTACAATGTTATGCACATTGCGTATAATATGCATACGTGTGAATAATCAAATTAAAAATATAATAGTAATATATAAAATACTTCTATTGCGCTAAAATCCTCGGGAGACCCAAGCTCGGCAGCGCACCAAAACAAAAGGGGTTAAGCAGTTCATAATCGATAAGTAGTTCCAGTTGTAAACAGCTGGATTGGTACACTGAGGAGCTATGAAGGATAAGCAACTTTAAACAGGTGGGTTTTTAGTTTACGACGAAATGTTGTTATATTTCACACAGACACAACAGTAACAGGGAGTGAGTTACACATAGTCGGTGCAGCAACTGAAAAAGCTCTAGTTCTAACAGGTGTCTTAACATTGGGAACAAAAAGTAGATTGGAATTAAATGATCGAAGTTGCCGAAGCTGTCTTGCAGGAGTGAGCAGTGAATGTAAATATGCTGGTTGTTTGGAGGAAAGTACTTGATAGATAATTGTTGATCTTAAAAACAACACGATATCGGACAGGGAGTCAGTGCAATGATTTAAGAAGTAGCACTGAGTGAGAGAAACGAGAACACCGGGTAACTACCCTTACCAAACACTTTTGTACACGTTGAAGTTTTAAGATATCCTTGATGGCAATATTGTAATTAATGGAATTACAATAGTCAAGTATACTGTCATTAAGAAATAATTATAATTTTATTTTGGTTTATCGTTGTATATATTGAAATAGTAGTACCAAAATAATTCTAGATGTTCCAATTTTTAAATATGTGTATTTCTGGATAGGAATACATCGGACATCTACATTGTTTCTTCGTTGATAGGAATACATCGGGCATCTACATTGTTTCTTCGTTGATAGGAGTACATCGGGCATCTACATTGTTTCTTCGTTGATAGGAGTACATCGGGCATCTACATTGTATCTTCATCGACAAGGATTAAAGGGGTGGTAATTTTCTAACAGCAATGTCGAATAGCAACGTGTCTTTTGTGACGAACTGTTTGGCTCTGAGAAGAACCTTTTGTTTTATCATCCGACCAGCAGACAAACTACAGCCAGGACGAACTGTCGCTGGTCTCCGGTTCGTCCGTTGAAGTGTCACTGAGAATCATTTCTTCGTGCAGCGAGGCTAATCTGTCGGAACACGCAGTCGCGTACTCGTAGAACATGGTGCGCGTGCCCTCGAGTACAATCAGACGCAGTCGTTGGCTGTACAAGAACGCCCTCTCTCTGTTCTTCTCGGCGCGTTCGTAGCGTACTCCCAGAGCCTCCATCTCGCTGTTGATGAGCACCAACTGGCGACAGGCGTACGCAAACCTGTCGTTGATCCGAGTGAACTGTTTCTCAAAAAAAGCTTCGTCCATCATCTTGGTTAGCGGTGGATGTTATCTCGTTAAGATGATAATATTTGTGATTGTCTTACCACGGTCACGGCTTATATATACCTGCTGACGCTGACAAGTGTAGTAGACATTGTCACCATGTCAGCAGTTCAGAAATATGACAATAACTCACCTATTAAATCCCCTGGCATGTCGCACTAGAAGGCAGACTGTCATGTTCGATAAGACTCGGGTCAGTTACCACGTCACTTCATGTCAATTCACATTTGACAAGACAATAGGTGTTAGACAAAAGATTTCAGTGGCACATTGTCTCTCCGCCAGCATCAGCGCCGAACGTGTGAGCAACGACACCCTTTCAAGAGGTGTTACTTTGTTAGTTGTTGTACGATACAATTAGTTGTAGCCCGACAAACGTTGACATGCGTCCAGAGGAAGTCATGAGACAAAGTAAAAGGGGAGACCGGGGCTAGTTGCACACAGGGGCAAGTTGCTACTGAGTCGTTTTACGATTACGAAAACATAGCACATAGTCACCATCGACAGTAGTTGGTTGGAAATCCACCAGAGGACACCCTGTTGAAAAATCTACAGCTAAGAAAACGAAATTAATGAGATGTGGACAAAAACTACTTTTTAACCATTTAAGAAATGTTTTGGTATGCCCACATTATATCATCACTTTTTTAAGTTTCGTGAATGAAACTAGAAATATATATTCTGTATAATGTAATGGGTTATGCACAGTAGAAGTTAAACTGAAATTCAGAATTTGTTATTGACCACGTGCGTTCAACTGCACAAATTATGTTTGGGGTAAGTTGTTACAGTTGTATTGTGGAAAGTCGTTATAACTGTACCAACGCTCAGGCCGTTCGCACCGATGGTTCAGCCAGCCAGTCGTGTATTGTGTTTGGAGAAAGTTGTTACAGTTGTATTGTGCAAAGTCGTTATAACTGTACCAACGCTCAGGCCGTTCGCACCGATGGTTCAGCCAGCCAGTCGTGTATTGTGTTTGGGGCAAGTTGTTACAGTTGTATTGTGGAAAGTCGTTATAACTGTACCAACGCTCAGGCCGTTCGCACCGATGGTTCAACCAGCCAGTCGTGTATTGTGTTTGGAGAAAGTTGTTACAGTTGTATTGTAGAAAGTCGTTATAACTGTACCAACGCTCAGGCCGTTCGCACCGATGGTTCAACCAGCCAGTCGTGTATTGTGTTTGGAGAAAGTTGTTACAGTTGTATTGTGGAAAGTCGTTATATATGTACCAACGCTCAGGCAGCTCGCACCGATGGTTCAACCAGCCAGTCGTGTATTGACGATGCTTGAAGCAAGTAAATTTATTTAACCACGACGTTTGAATGGTTTGCCTCACATGTGAAGCCCAGCGTAATAGCTTGTAACCAGTACTGTAAGTGCTATCAGCGTGAATTTGTTTATAAGATAAATTGACAAATATCTTAGACTGGCGAATTACACATATATGTTGGAATCTCGATAAGCCAATGGTTTCCTTGTTCACTTGCCCACTGGTTGTGTTACCTTGGATGACAATCTTGTTAAATCTTTATGGCACAGTCCTATTTGAGTAATTAACAAATATTGCACGATTCGTTGAAATGAAGGTGTTCGTGCGTGTGTCCGTACGTGTGTGTAGCATCCAATCAAGTATCAGTCACATTACATATATGTGCATAGTGCAATTAACTATTTATATTCCATTCAATAATGTATATTCCATTCACAACTGCGTGTTGTGTAGGAATGCGGGAGTAGTAGACAATAGGTTCTGAAGGATTAATGTGTGCACTTTGGAAAGTAATCATAAAAAGCGTAATGAATGAAGCCGTGAACACCTACAATGTTATGCACATTGCGTATAATATGCATACGTGTGAATAATCAAATTAAAAATATAATAGTAATATATAAAATACTTTTATTGCGCTAAAATCCTCGGGAGACCCAAGCTCGGCAGCGCACCAAAACAAAAGGGGTTAAGCAGTTCATAATCGATAAGTAGTTCCAGTTGTAAACAGTTGGATTGGAACGATGGGGAGCTATGGAGGATAAACAACTTTAAACAGGTGGGTTTTTAGATTACGGCGAAATGTTGTTATATTTCACACAGACACACCAGTAACAGGGAGTGAGTTACACAGAGTCGGTGTAGCAACTGAAAAAGCTCTAGTTCTAACATTTGTCTTAACATTGGGAACAAAAAGTAGATTGGAATTAAATGATCGAAGTTGCCGAAGCTGTCTTGCAGGAGTGAGCAGTGAATGTAAATATGCTGGTTGTTTGGAGGAAAGTACTTGATAGATAATTGCTGATCTTAAAAATAACACGATATCGGACAGGGAGTCAGTGCAATGATTTAAGAAGTAGCACTGAGTGAGAGAAACGAGAACACCGGGTAACTACCCTTACCAAACACTTTTGTACACATTGAAGTTTTAAGATATCCTTGATGGCAATATTGTAATTAATGGAATTACAATAGTCAAGTATACTGCCATTAAGAAAACAAATTATTTTGGTTTATCGTTGTATATATTGAAATAGTAATAGCAAAATAATTCTAGATGTTCCAATTTTTAAATATGTGTATTTCTGGATAGGAATACATCGGGCATCTACATTGTTTCTTCGTTGATAGGAATACATCGGGCATCTACATTGTTTCTTCGTTGATAGGAGTACATCGGGCATCTACATTGTTTCTTCGTTGATAGGAGTACATCGGGCATCTACATTGTTTCTTCATTGATAGGAGTACATCGGGCATCTACATTGTATCTTCATCGACAAGGATTAAAGGGGTGGTAATTTTCTAACAGCAATATCGAATAGCAACGTGTCTTTTGTGAAGAACTGTTTGGCTCTGAGAAGAACCGTTTGTTTTATCATCCGACCAGCAGACAAACTACAGCCAGGACGAACTGTCGCTGGTCTCCGGTTCGTCCGTTGAAGTGTCACTGAGAATCATTTCTTCGTGCAGCGAGGCTAATCTGTCGGAACACACAGTCGCGTACTCGTAGAACATGGTGCGCGTGCCCTCGAGTACAATCAGACGCAGTCGTTGGCTGTACAAGAACGCCCTCTCTCTGTTCTTCTCGGCGCGTTCGTAGCGTACTCCCAGATCCTCAATCTCGCTGTTGATGAACGCCACCTGGCGACAGGCGTACGCAAACCTGTCGTTGATCCGAGTGAACTGTTTCTCAAAAAAAGCTTCGTCCATCATCTTGGTTAGCGGTGGATGTTATCTCGTTAAGATGATCATATTTGTGATTGTCTTACCACGGTCACGGCTTATATACACCTGCTGACGCTGACAAGTGTAGTAGACATTGTCACCATGTCAGCAGTTCAGAAATATGACAATAACTCACCTAGTAAATCCCCTGGCATGTCGCACTAGAAGGCAGACTGTCATGTTCGATAAGACTCGGGTCAGTTACCACGTCACTTCATGTCAATTCACATTTGACAAGACAATAGGTGTTAGACAAAAGATTTCAGTGGCACATTGTCTCTCCGCCAGCATCAGCGCAGAACGTGTGAGCAACGACACCCTTTCAAAAGGTGTTACTTTGTTAGTTGTTGTACGATACAATTAGTTGTAGCCAGACAAACGTTGACATGCGTCCAGAGGAAGTCATGAGACAAAGTAAAAGGGGAGACCGGGGCTAGTTGCACACAGGGGCAAGTTGCTACTGAGTCGTTTTACGATTACGAAAACATAGCACATAGTCACCATCGACAATAGTTGGTTGGAAATCCATCAGAGGACACCCTGTTGACAAATCTACAGCTAAGAAAACGAAATTAATGAGATGTGGACAAAAACTACTTTTTAACCATTTAAGAAATGTTTTGGCATGCCCACATTATATCATCACTTTTTAAGTTTCGTAAATGAAACTAGAAACATATATTCTATATAATGTAATGGGTTATGCCCAGTAGAAGTTAAACTGAAATTCAGAATTTGTTATTGACCACGTGCGTTCAACTGCACAAATTATGTTTCGAGAAAGTTGTTACAGTTGTATTGTGGAAAGTCGTTATAACTGTACCAACGCTCAGGCAGCTCGCACCGATGGTTCAACCAGCCAGTCGTGTATTGACGATGCTTGAAGCAAGTAAATTTATTTAACCACGACATTTGAATGGTTTGCCTCACATGTGAAGCCCAGCGTAATAGTTTGTAACCAGTACTGTAAATGCTAGCAGCGTGAATTTGTTTATAAGCTAAATTGACAAATATCTTAGACTGGCGAATTACATATATATGTTGGAATCTCGATAAGCCAATGGTTTCCTTGTTCACTTGCCCACTGGTTGTGTTACCTTGGATGACAATCTTGTTAAATCTTTATGGCACAGTCCTATTTGAGTAATTAACAAATACTGCACGATTCGTTGAAATGAAGGTGTTCGTGCGTGTGACTGTACGTGTGTGTAGCATCCAATCAAGTATCAGTCACATTACATATATGTGCATAGTGCAATTAACTATTTATACTCCATTCAATAATGTATATTCCATTCACAACTGCGTGTTGTGTAAGAATGCGGGAGTAGTAGACAATAGGTTCTGAAGGATTAATGTGTGCACTTTGAAAAGTAATCATAAAAAGCGTAATGAATGAAGCCGTGAACACCTACAATGTTATGCACATTGCGTATAATATGCATACGTGTTAATAATCAAATTAAAAATATAATAGTAATATATAAAATACTTCTATTGCGCTAAAATCCTCCGGAGACCCAAGCTCGGCAGCGCACCAAAACAAAAGGGATTAAGCAGTTCATAATCGAAAATTAGTTCCAGTTATAAACAGCTGGATTGGTACGCTGAGGAGCTATGGAGGATAAGCAACTTTAAACAGGTGGGTTTTTAGTTTACGACGAAATGTTGTTATATTTCACACAGACACAACAGTAACAGGGAGTGAGTTACAAATAGTCGGTGTAGCAACTGAAAAAGCTCTAGTTCTAACATTTGTCTTAACATTGGGAACAAAAAGTAGATTGGAATTAAATGATCGAAGTTGCCGAAGCTGTCTTGCAGGAGTGAGTAGTGAATGTAAATATGCTGGTTGTTTGGAGGAAAGTACTTGATAGATAATTGCTGATCTTAAAAATAACACGATATCGGACAGGGAGTCAGTGCAATGATTTAAGAAGTAGCACTGAGTGAGAGAAACGAGAACACCGGGTAACTACCCTTACCAAACACTTTTGTACACGTTGAAGTTTTAAGATATCCTTGATGGCAATATTGTAATTAATGAAATTACAATAGTCAAGTATACTGCCATTAAGAAAAAAAATTGTTTTGGTTTATCGTTGTATATATTGAAATAGTAATAGCAAAATAATTCTAGATGTTCCAATTTTTAAATATGTGTATTTCTGGATAGGAATACATCGGGCATCTACATTGTTTCTTCGTTGATAGGAATACATCGGGCATCTACATTGTTTCTTCGTTGATAGGAGTACATCGGGCATCTACATTGTTTCTTCGTTGATAGGAGTACATCGGGCATCTACATTGTTTCTTCATTGATAGGAGTACATCGGGCATCTACATTGTATCTTCATCGACAAGGATTAAAGGGGTGGTAATTTTCTAACAGCAATATCGAATAGCAACGTGTCTTTTGTGAAGAACTGTTTGGCTCTGAGAAGAACCGTTTGTTTTATCATCCGACCAGCAGACAAACTACAGCCAGGACAAACTGTCGCTGGTCTCCGGTTCGTCCGTTGAAGTGTCACTGAGAATCATTTCTTCGTGCAGCGAGGCTAATCTGTCGGAACACGCAGTCGCATACTCGTAGAACATGGTGCGCGTGCCCTCGAGGACAATCAGACGCAGTCGTTGGCTGTGCAAGAACGCCCTCTTTCTGTTCTTCTCGGCGCGTTCGTAGCTTACTCCCAGAGCCTCAATCTCGCTGTTGATGAGATCCAACTGGCGACAGGCGTACGCAAACCTGTCGTTGATCCGAGTGAACTGTTTCTCAAAAAAAGCTTCGTCCATCATCTTGGTTAGCGGTGGATGTTATCTCGTTAAGATGATAATATTTGTGATTGTCTTACCACGGTCACGGCTTATATACACCTGCTGACGCTGACAAGTGTAGTAGACATTGTCACTATGTCAGCAGTTCAGAAATATGACAATAACTCACCTATTAAATCCCCTGGCATGTCGCACTAGAAGGCAGACTGTCATGTTCGATAAGACTCGGGTCAGTTACCACGTCACTTCATGTCAATTCACATTTGACAAGACAATAGGTGTTAGACAAAAGATTTCAGTGGCACATTGTCTCTCCGCCAGCATCAGCGCAGAACGTGTGAGCAACGACACCCTTTCAAGAGGTGTTACTTTGTTAGTTATTGTACGATACAATTAGTTGTAGCCCGACAAACGTTGACATGCGTCCAGAGGAAGTCATGAGACAAAGTAAAAGGGGAGACCGGGGCTAGTTGCACACAGGGGCAAGTTGCTACTGAGTCGTTTTACGATTACGAAAACATAGCACATAGTCACCATCGACAGTAGTTGGTTGGAAATCCACCAGAGGACACCCTGTTGAAAAATCTACAGCTAAGAAAACGAAATTAATGAGATGTGGACAAAAACTACTTTTTAACCATTTAAGAAATGTTTTGGCATGCCCACATCATATCATCACTTTTTTAAGTTTCGTGAATGAAACTAGAAATATATATTCTGTATAATGTAATGGGTTATGCCCAGTAGAAGTTAAACTGAAATTAAGAATTTGTTATTGACCACGTGCGTTCAACTGCACAAATTATGTTTGGGGCAAGTTGTTACAGTTGTATTGTGGAAAGTCGTTATAACTGTACCAACGCTCAGGCAGCTCGCACCGATGGTTCAACCAGCCAGTCGTGTATTGACGATGCTTGAAGCAAGTAAATTTATTTAACCACGACATTTGAATGGTTTGCCTCACATGTGAAGCCCAGCGTAATAGTTTGTAACCAGTACTGTAAATGCTAGCAGCGTGAATTTGTTTATAAGCTAAATTGACAAATATCTTAGACTGGCGAATTACACATATTGTATGTTGGAATCTCGAAAAGCCAATGGTTTCCTTGTTCACTTGCCCACTGGTTGTGTTACCTTGGATGACAATCTTGTTAAATCTTTATGGCACAGTCCTATTTGAGTAAATAACGAATACTGCACGATTCGTTGAAATGAAGGTGTTCGTGCGTGTGTCTGTACGTGTGTGTAGCATCCAATCAAGTATCAGTCACATTACATATATGTGCATAGTGCAATTAACTATTTATACTCCATTCAATAATGTATATTCCATTCACAACTGCGTGTTGTGTAAGAATGCGGGAGTAGTAGACAATAGGTTCTGAAGGATTAATGTGTGCACTTTGAAAAGTAATCATAAAAAGCGTAATGAATGAAGCCGTGAACACCTACAATGTTATGCACATTGCGTATAATATGCATACGTGTTAATAATCAAATTAAAAATATAATAGTAATATATAAAATACTTCTATTGCGCTAAAATCCTCCGGAGACCCAAGCTCGGCAGCGCACCAAAACAAAAGGGATTAAGCAGTTCATAATCGATAAGTAGTTCCAGTTATAAACAGCTGGATTGGTACGCTGAGGAGCTATGGAGGATAAACAACTTTAAACAGGTGGGTTTTTAGTTTACGGCGAAATGTTGTTATATTTCACACAGACACAACAGTAACAGGGAGTGAGTTACAAATAGTCGGTGTAGCAAATGAAAAAGCTCTAGTTCTAACATTTGTCTTAACATTGGGAACAAAAAGTAGATTGGAATTAAATGATCGAAGTTGCCGAAGCTGTCTTGCAGGAGTGAGTAGTGAATGTAAATATGCTGGTTGTTTGGAGGAAAGTACTTGATAGATAATTGCTGATCTTAAAAATAACACGATATCGGACAGGGAGTCAGTGCAATGATTTAAGAAGTAGCACTGAGTGAGAGAAACGAGAACACCGGGTAACTACCCTTACCAAACACTTTTGTACACGTTGAAGTTTTAAGATATCCTTGATGGCAATATTGTAATTAATGGAATTACAATAGTCAAGTATACTGCCATTAAGAAAACAAATTATTTTGGTTTATCGTTGTATATATTGAAATAGTAATAGCAAAATAATTCTAGATGTTCCAATTTTTAAATATGTGTATTTCTGGATAGGAATACATCGGGCATCTACATTGTTTCTTCGTTGATAGGAGTACATCGGGCATCTACATTGTTTCTTCATTGATAGGAGTACATCGGGCATCTACATTGTATCTTCATCGACAAGGATTAAAGGGTTGGTAATTTTCTAACAGCAATATCGAATAGCAACGTGTCTTTTGTGAAGAACTGTTTGGCTCTGAGAAGAACCGTTTGTTTTATCATCCGACCAGCAGACAAACTACAGCCAGGACGAACTGTCGCTGGTCTCCGGTTCGTCCGTTGAAGTGTCACTGAGAATCATTTCTTCGTGGAGCGAGGCTAATCTGTCGGAACACACAGTCGCGTACTCGTAGAACATGGTGCGCGTGCCCTCGAGTACAATCAGACGCAGTCGTTGGCTGTACAAGAACGCCCTCTCTCTGTTCTTCTCGGCGCGTTCGTAGCGTACTCTCAGAGCCTCCATCTCGCTGTTGATTAGCACCACCTGGCGACAGGCGTACGCAAACCTGTCGTTGATCCGAGTAAACTGTTTCTCAAAAAAAGCTTCGTCCATCATCTTGATTAGCGATGGATGTTATCTCGTCAAGAGGATAATATTTGTGATTGTCTTACCACGGTCACGGCTTATATACACCTGCTGATGGTGACAGGTGTAGTCATTGTCACCATGTCAGCAGTTCAGAAATATGACAATAACTCACCTATTAATTCCCCTGGCATTTCGCACCCTGTACCACAGGGTCAATTACTACGTCACTTCATGTCAATTGACAAGACAATAGCCGACAAACGTTGACATGCGTCCCGAGGCAGTCATATCACACACTCACGAAGTTAATTCTCTCTCCCTGTCTGTGGACGAGTCATTATTTATTTCTCCATTAGTGGCAATGTTAACTGTCACTGTCACACGCTATTAAACAGCCACAAGAAGATTTACTTTCTGTACAGCATAATTGTTATTGTCCTTAAATAAGCCAACTTGCGTGTTCAAAAAGCAAGAACAAGAAATCCTGGAAAGGGACTACTGTCTCACAATAACTGGCACCCGATTGTGATGCCTTGGACCCGGAGGCGAGATCCACCCCCAGGTGACAGTCCGCAGTTCTACCATTGATGCTGTCCCATCGCTATGGTAAAGGTAAGTGCTTATAATTTATTTTATAGCGCGGTATCCGGTCTTTGGGTCTGTTCAAAGCGCTTTACTCTTCACCCCGACAGACCTGTTCATGCCAACGCCATCTCGACTTCTATGGGAAGCATTCAGCCATGCTGCAATTACTGCGCGAAGACTATTCTTTCATATATCCACATCGGTTTGTAGCCAGGTACTCATTTATTCAGCTGAGTGAACTGTGGCAATGAACGAAATTGCCAAAGCTTCGAAACGGCAGCAAGAGGATTCGAACCCGGGTTCTCTCGATTGAGAGCCGGACGTTCTAACCACTACGCTACTCAACCTTCTGAGAAGAGGTGTTACCACACGATGGTGACTAGAAATTAGCAAAACATGGAAATAAAAGGAATAGTATTGAAAAATTATAATTCCTCACATTGCCATAATATTATGTGAACATATAATACGCTGTACGACTCGGTCAAGCCTGTTTTCTGTAGGAACTGCAGCAGACGTCGTCCTGGACAGACGACAGGAAATCCCTGCAAGCAACAAAGATGTTTGTTTGATGTAATGCAACGTTCGTCAAAGAAACTTTACCGTTTCGCAACATTTCTTGGCATTCATTGGCGATGGAAAATCTCTGGTCATGTGACACACTGAATACAAAGTTAATCCATCAATGAAGGCCAAGAGATTAAGCCGAAATATCCAGAGAAATAAAACAGTGTCAAACTAAAAAACAAACAAACAAACACATTTTTTCAAATATGTAATTTCCATCATTGCTAGCTTACCTCTTTTAACAGAATACACCATTCAGTGTCATCCATTATAATGTTGTGTAAATCATTCTAATAATTATTCTCACAGGAATCTTCATATAATTATTGCAAATTAAAGGGAAACAAATGTCATAGTTTTTGGGCCTATGCATCTATAAGTCACTAAGACATAACCATATGTACATACAATTAAAAATATCACGCCAGTGGCTTACTAGGAAAACCTTTCCATTAGATAACCATAGGTCACGTGTGCGGTAGTGTGGCAATATTCACTCACAAAACAAAAATCTATTTGTAAACACCTAATCCTATACTTGCCAATAGGATATGACCATACTGTTTGCATCCTAACTCAACTTACGTAACACATTTTGGCCTTTTACTAAACTAGTCCCTTTCTGACATAGCAGTGCATTTAATTGAAGATTTCTCAATATTTGTGTATATACCCACTGCCTTTACTATGTCACAGTGATAGTCTAGGTTAACCGAGTTCTGAGAACTGCGCTGATGTTTATCAGTCATGATTAACATGTCAGCCCCCAGTTAAACTGAGATTTGACCGGCATATCCCACTTTTAGAAAAAAATTTGAAGAAAATGACTGTAGTTGCAAATGATTAGTTTTATTAACTCTTAGTTGCATAGCCCGAAACCATGACTTTTATTTTGCTTAAAACTGTACGATGCAAGGCGGGAAAAGCGAACAGAACGGGAACTTACCCTAAATGTTTCCTCCACTCTTCAAATTTATCACTTGAGCCAGTCGGACGACGACCTGTGAGGAATATAACAGCTTGTCTAAGAGGCCATATAGCTTTAACTTACATTGATCTAAGTGGCTTGTAAACTATCATCAGTGATTTGGGATGGCCCTTAAATGGCCTGTAAGATGTCATCGTTTTGGGATGGCCCCTAAGTGGCTTGTAAGCTATCATCAATGTTTTGGGATGGCCCCTATGTGGCTTGTAAGCTATCATCAATGTTTTGGGATGGCCCCTATGTGGCTTTTGGCTATCATCAATGTTTTGGGATGGCCCCTAAGTGGCTTGTAAGCTATCATCAATGTTTTGGGATCGCCCCTAAGTGGCTTGTAAGCTATCATCAATGTTTTGGGATGGCCCCCAAGTGGCTTATAAGCTGTCATCAATGATTTGGGATGGCCCCTAAGTGGCTTGTAAGATATCATCAATGCTTTGGGATGGCCCCAATGTGGCTTGTAAGCTATGTTCAATGTTTTGGGATGGCCCTTAAGTGGCTTGTAAGCTATCACTGATGTTTTGGAATGGCCCAGAAGTGGCTTGTAAGCTATCATCAGTGTTTTGGGATGGCCCCCTAAGTGGCTTGTAAACTATAATCAATGTTTTGGGATGGTCCTTAAGTGGCTTGTAAACTACCATAACATTATGTGTATAATACGCATTTTTCTCTTAATATTTTACTTAAAAGACCAGGTGCATATTATACACGGTAACAAGGCAAAAAAAATTTTGTCGGACAAAATACACAGTAATCAGGAACTATAGATTAGCCTAAATTATTTACGCCACTAAACAATAATGCTTACCTCTTATTTTTCCTATGCTAGTGCATTCATTCAATCATTCCAAGTATAAAAATCATATTAAAAAGAATTGGGTTCTGCGGTCCAAATAGCGCTGCGGAGTGAGCGATAATATACTCCTGAAGCATTATTACATGACAAATACCCGAGATCGTAAATTTTCATTATTGCTAATGTCTCACCAGGTGGCGTTGACATCTTGTTAGCTTCGACAAACTCCCTGGTGGAGAGTTCCACTCGTCTCGTCATTACACTCAGACTTTGATTGGGCAATTGCCTGGTTGTCAACTTCGAAGTCTGTAGTTCTCTTTTCTGGGGAATCCTGCTGGACAAATTGTGTAATAATCTGAATATGTAAACATTCTAATATCCCATATATTCGACCTATTACGCGTACATGCCCTAATTAGCATACACCCCGTTTTTTAATCAGCAGGATCCATAATTATTGTAATTCGACTAGTGTGGAAACAACTGAAAAGTGTCGCCATCTGGTGTTAAACAGTTAGCACCACTTTTTAGTTGTTCTACACTAGTCACCAATTGAAACCACTAGTGTTAAACAGTTACTTTATTATCTAGAGAAACACATTTTGGTGTACGCTTATAAGAACAGATTCCTTGACATTTTTGTTTTCAAGTGATTCAGATTTCCTGTATGCAATACGGATTTTTGAATATCGGGACGTATCTGGCAGTATCTAGTTGTTAACAAGATTGCCATTCAAAGCAAAACACCCAGCAATCAGACAAAGAGGCCATTGGTTTATCGAGAGTCCAACGAATATTCATCATTGTTGAATCTGTCCCTCTGAGACATTTGTCATTTTGTTTTTAAACAGATTTTATACAGATTTGTTGTGATAAAGTAATTTTCAGATAGGAATGACACAGAATTTGTCTACACATTTAATGTAGTTGTAAATTATAAGGTCGTTTACTACTGTAATTGTAAATAATACAAACTACCACGAAACTTGTTGTACTAGTTTAGTAATTTTACTTTGAAACTAGAAACTTGGTAAAAACATGGATACTGGAACATTCTGAGCAGGCTTGTTAACAAATGCATGTCAATACATCTGAATGCAAATGTTTCAATTTATTCAAATGAAATGCAAACACCATTTTCCAAGAATGCACTAAAATGCAAATATTTTTATTATGCAGTATTTGTATTATGCATCTGAAGTCTTTAATTTTTTTTGTTTTTATTGGGTTTTTATATGGAGAAAAAAAAATTAATGCACATAAAACATTATTAACTTATTACTTTAGCAAAGTTACATGAACTAACATTGTAAATTGTAATAAAATTATATATACCATGGCTCTATATACAAGTAGCACATGTTGAAAGAACTGGTTGTAAAAGTGGATTCACAAGTCAGGTAATGATTCCATAAGCTGTTCATTAGAAAAAAAAAATTTCACGGTTGCATTTGAATGCGCACTCAAAAGTATTTGTATTTATTAACAAGCCTGATTCTCAGCCCTGGTTACATACACATACACAATTTAACAAGACTGCCATCCAAGACAAAGGCTCAGATGGCAAGTGGATAAGGAAGCCATTGGTTTATCGAGATTCCAACATGTTTCATCTATGTGTAACCAGTCCTCCCGATATATGTGTCAACCTTGTTTATAAACATATTCACACTGCTAGCATTTACACAATCTGTAGACAATTTGTTCAAAATACGGAACGCTTCACGAATTTGCATGTCATATATCATCTATGCAGTACTTAAGAAAAAGTTATAATTTATATTGTTTGTAACAGCACCAATGTTCTCATATTATTTCAAGGGAAAATAATGCAGTCGCAATGTGCGCATACTAACCCGAATCCCCAAAGAGTTGGGTTGTCTGATCTCCTGCCAAGAGCTCTGTGCCTGCTGAAGTGCTCCTCCAGCGGGTCTTGACAGAACACTTGTGTCAACACATAGTCAACTCCATGAGACAGGAGATACTTTGTAGCTTCGACAACAGACTTCACTGGATAAATGTGTGTCAGTTTAACTTGCACGATATTCAAATGCATATGTCTACCTTTTTCTCTTATGCCTTGTGGTGTTTCTAAAAAAAAACACAGTTACAAAAGGAATTAGGGTTGCATTTATTTAACCCAGGTGACAGTTTGTTATTTACATTAAATATTTCACATGTTGGTGATATTCAAAGCAGCATATATGTCTGGTATAACAGGAACATTTTGTTTTTCTGCATCCAATTGAAGCCTTCCCTTGTCATCACTGTTTCCCGCCACTGCTGCAGATAGCCAATGAAGTCTTCCTCCAGGAACTGCCATTATACTGCCCACTGAGTGACCGACAACCTAGTGACATGAATAACAAATGTTCAGTTGCTTGGTTTTTAACACATGAACACATCAGCAAGTTCATGAAAAATATATCCAAACTACTGGAGTTTCTAGTTCTTTTAAATGATGCATCATATCTTTTGTATCAGTACCCATCCACAAGAGATGGTGGAGGGGTACTGATACAAAAAAAAAATATATATTTAAAGAACAATGTTAAATAGGCTATACCTGAAAGACCAAGAACACCAATACAGGGTTCTGAAAAATATACAACTAGGTAAAATCAGCGCATTTAAATAAAATAAATATAAAATATTTAACACTGACTCTGGTACCAACCTGTGAAGCCAAATTCACCCCACGACAGAGTGCGGAGTCAGGTACACATGCTCCTCTGTCAGTTTCGTCCAGTAGAGTTGGTGTGCAGCATCCTCCTAGTACAGGTCGACCATGTTGTCCCACAGGAGATGTTTTTCATTGTTCTAGACATATGTAAAATAATAATGATTTATGTATATTATATCTTTCTCAAGAAAAAATTGTAAAGTGAGGAATGACATGTCATGTTGTTGTTGTTAATTTAATAATTAAAGCTTTGACCTGGCCATTCTCACTCCAGCTGAATATATAGGGCACAGTTTACCAACCTATCAGGCATAACAACTGAAAGCATAGCAAATTTGCAAATAAATATTATAAATAGCTTACTCAAAGAATAGTTCACGAGTATTAGGTCTTGCCATACATGTATAGTGCCAATATTAGAAAAAACATAATTAATAATACCTACCAGGGCTGGGGGTCAATTCCAAAAGGATTTGGAATTATTCAATTCCTTTCAATTCAATTCCGGAATTGGAATTGAAAGATTTTGAGCAAAAGGAATTGAAAGATTTTAAGCAAAAGGAATTGGAATTGAACGAAAAGGAATTGATCCTCACTTTCTTGATCTGGCCGAACCCTACCTTCTAGTCAGTCCATAAACAGCAGACATGTCTTATCAGCTCACATAAACAATGAAACAATAGCAGGCTTTAGCAGCCCAGTTAGTAGGGTTGACTTACTGAGGCAAGAAACCATGATCAAAAGACAGACATGGGTGCACAATAGAAGCCTGCTGTTAATAACTGAAGTTAAGTAGCTGGATATGTGCTAGACTTCCAGTGTAAATAAGGCAGTGCAAATAAGACTGAGTTTTAGAAATATGGAAATCAGCCCTGGTAGTTCTTTTCTCACCTTAGTGTGCCAAATGATTAAGACTTGAAGACTTGAATTTGGTGTAAATGTGGAATCTATGTATTTCCCTTTGAGCTAACGCTTGTGAGAGAGTATTACATGCTTTCAATTGTGCTCAACAATGCAACTCATCCTTTCACTCCCATTTAGATAACTGCATTCAGGTTTACTTGCATTCTGGTTTGTAATAAAATGAAATCGCTCAATGTGAAAAAACTGTGTCTGTGTATTCATAGACTAAATGCATTTATAATGTTCATGTAAGTATTTTTTAAATGTTTTGGAAAAACCATTGGAAAAACTACCAATTGAATTATTTTGGAAAAAGAACTGAATTGGAATTGGAATTAAAAGATTTCAGCAGAAATTGGAAAAAGGAATTGAAAGAAAAAGGAATTGATTAAAAGGAATTGAAAAGAATTGGATTTGGAATTGATTAAAAGGAATTGTCTCCAGTCCGGATACCTACACACATATAACAAGTTCCTCAAAATCATCTTTACGTTTAACACACCTATCAAACCAAGCACTTATATATATATATATATATATATATATATATATATATATATATATATATATATATATATATATATATATATATATATATATATATATATATATATATATATATATATATGTCCTACATATAAACACATACCTTGAGTCCACGCTATGTCTCCAGGATCCCAACACTCTCCAGAAGGTCTGAGACAGGTGGGAGGACGCGACAGCTTTCGTGGGGAAATAGCCATGGCTGATCCTGAGATGCGAACTTATCCCAACGACCATGAATACCAACACGTGACTTGCCAGGTCATCCTCTGTTGGTGAATTCGATGTTCAGTCAGAATGGTTCATGAATCCAGGTATGTCCCCCGTGACGCGATCATGAACGAGGCCATCTCATTATGAAGGAGGAACACCCATCGCTGATGTAACTCAAGGCTGTAGCCTTCTTCACTTCATCGATGACATCACTGTTGAACCCATGTTGAGAGTGGATGGCATTCGTGTAGTCCCTCAGTGTTGATTCACCTGACAGCTTCAATGCACCAATCTGTTGCAGGGTGTTGTAAGCGGAAGGACTCTGTGAATGGACCAGTATGGCAAACAACATTAGGTGCCATCTCATTCCTCCATTCTGCCTTCTGAAAGCCTTGGTTTGTTCAGACCAGAACATCTTCAGGAAGGGGTCGGAAATATTCTGGTTGATGATGACATCTTTAAGTGACTGGCGAAGAGAATCAGTGACTGGCACATTCTGTGACCAATCTCTTGATAACCGCCTCTTTCTCCTTCTTCAACTGCCTCACTGTCCTCCTGCTGTCTCGGAGTGCTGCAACAAGCTGCAAACGGTTCTAGACGAAAGAAGGCAACTATGGTGTGAATGGTCAAATTTCTTTTGAAGAAGTTGCTTGATTTTTCTTCACACACAGATCTGTCATCCACTTGTCCAGGGCAGCGAGAGGAGCGCACAGTTGAGGAGTGGATCATTTATTCATCCCTAAAAGTAAAACCGGACAGTACATATCGATAGTACTTAAGAGTTCATCAATGGAAGGGGTGCAAAAGCCTGCAGTTCTTCACATCCCTTCAAATAGTGAAGGCGATGAAGAAAATTGCAAATGTTCTCCTTCTTCACACTGAAGTAGCCAGACAGAGGTATCTGGTTCATCGTGACTGTCAAATCAAAGTTTGCGTGGACTGTCGCAAGAGTCTTGAGCTAACATAGGAGAGATTTATTTTCAGAGTTTTCCTTCTCTAGAATTAGTGAGTCCACAGCAGGTATTTTCCATTTCCCTGCGTGCTGTTTTTTTACTTCCCCTGGCATAGGCACCAGATAGAAGGGGCCAACGGCTTTCACTGTCTCTTCCGAAAGACACAGACAAAGTGGGGCAAACAAAGTTGCCCAAGCTTCGAAACGGCAGAGGTCGTTTTGAACCCCGGTCCCTTCGACAGAAAAGTCCGATATGTCAATACAAATGATCGCGGTGCATTGATTGAGGGTTGCTGGAAAGTCTGATCCTCTACCACGGGTGGTTTTGAACCCCGGTCCTCTCGACCGAAAGTCCGACGCTCTACAACTCGACCACCGCGCCCCACTAACGCTTGATTTTAGTGCACTCTTCACCGTTCGCTCCTCTTGCTTGCGACATTCAGACGTCTGCCAAGGGCAAGGGAGTTTTTGTCTTAAGTGTTACTGAAGGCAGAACCATATACAGTAGAGATGTTTCTGACCTACATGTTCAGATTAGTGCTGCGGTTACTCGACATACTCGTTTCTTAATCTGCAATACGAATGTTAAACTGCCATCGAAGCAGAAAGTGTGTATGCTATACTGGTCGATGTAGTTTTCGACCTACTTAATAGAATATGCCGTTTAAAAAAAAATCTTAAGAAAAAGTTTGTGTAAGAGATCGATATACCAAATCAGCAAAAGCTACTTCATTTATTCAATGCAAACAAAGTATTAAAACAGTTGTTTTGAGTGAAAAACGTACGAATATTGAACGTCTGAACCATGTCGCGCTAGTCGAGGAAACCGGCGGAATTCGACTTATATTTATGGCAAGCCGTACAGACAATCGTTTTTAATTTTACCAATTTGTTCCAATTATGTCAACCTTTTTATCAACCAGGCTTGACATAGCGCTTTATAAAACACATACACATATATTTGCATTGCATATATAATGTTAATGTAGTACATTTTTTCTCGTATATTTAAAACATTTTAATTATTCCTACTTTTATGACAAGACTAGTTTGCCATACATCTACCACAAAAAGGGCTATTATTGTCACGTGGCCAAGAACGAGACATGCGTCAGCAGACGCTCAATAATAATGTCTGGTAAGCATGCAAAGTCGGTTTTTCATCAAGGCATGTATATCATAAACGTGTTCCATGTCATATTATATATAAAAATATATTTTGCTCAGACAAGACTCTGTATGGTTATTGTCGTAAACAGACGCTGTGACGTCTCTAACGCGATATCAAGCAAAATTTCAATGGATCGAAAACTGGCGTAGGTCGAAAACTATATCGGTAACTATACCCACATTTTCGCTTTGTTGCCGGAAGTCATCACTGCGGCTGCGCAGTACGATGCCTCGCAAATGTAAACAAACACACGTGCGCCAGCTATGAGCGGGTGTTTATAATTGATTAGGAGTCGTGACTAAAGGTTTTATTCATAAACTTCACGGGGAGTCCAAAACTGTTTGGGAAGGCCAAAATCCGTTTGTTTAATTACACCACCAGGATGTCCATAAAGGGTCATTCATCAGTTAACCCACCAGTTAGCCATGAAAAGCCATTCTGAAGATGACTCAAGTCAAACTGCCTCCTACACCAGTATAATATGGTGTCAGCAGTCTGGCTAAAAAGTACAAATGGGATTTTGAGCCTGTTGTATTGGCATGTGTTAACCATCGCAACAACCAGTAGTCTAAGATCAGAAAATATAAAATGCATACTTCAAATTGCAACACTGCCTTTGTGCACCAAAAGTAGACAAACTGAACTGATGTATAAGTATGTAAATTGGTCTGATGTGGTCTTTGTTAAAAACAAGGACACACAAACTTTATTCAAATTGCCACACATCCCCTTTGTTTCAATTTTAATTATTAAATTAATCGATTAAACCATATCCACTGTCCAGACATGTGGTACAGAGTCCTGAGACTATGTAGGTAACATCTGGAGGACTCCTAACTGAACCTTGATTGCAATTGCTAACACTGACTCAAGTGCCTGATAACAATTAACTCAGTGAAGCCATGAGACATGCAGCTTGTATCATGAAGCCATGAGGCATGCTAGTCTAGGTCTGAGAGAGCAGGGACTGAGGGAGCAGAGATAAGATTAATGTTAAGCAAAGAAATGTAGCCAGTGTGTTGTCGGGTAACAAATTCTCCTGTTGGTTGCTTTCTTTTACTTGAAGTGAATGTTATCGTTGATGAAATAAAGAGGTTTTTTTTACAGTTTTCCTCATAAATACCCGGCACCGCAGGCATGCAAGCCACATATGCATAATGCTGCCGCTTTTGTGTTTTCATCGCTTTGACCTTCACCATTATGTAACATAAATGTTCGATGTACTTGACTGCACTTAACTAAAATTGTACTTTGTACTTGTACTTGAATTTTTCACAAAGTACTTGTACTTGCCTATATTTTTTAGACGAGTACTTGAAAGTACTAGTTCTTAAGTACATTGCCCATGTACTTGACCCATCCCTGTAAATATGCATAATATGATTTCCCATCCTACACGTCTTTCACACTCCTGTTCAATTCATTCCACCCTAGCTTCGTCCACCCCTTTATGAGGTCCCTCCATCTTCTTCTGTGTGGCCTTCCTCTTGTTCGATTACTCTCCATCATGTCTTCGAAAATCGCTTTGTCCGCGTCCTCCAGAGATTGAAGTGGCACATTGATGCTTTCTTGCTGTGTTTTACAAAGCTAAACATCTGACTAGTGTGTGACAGTCGATGTTAGCGCGTCTGAATGAACACGTTTTGTATATTGTGCACGCATCTCACAGCAGCAATCCTTAGCACGCCTGTCTAATGTCAATAAATTGAGGATTGCCCAGTAGTCGGGTTGGTTACACAAAGAGAAAGTGCTGCTTGCTAGGTTGATACGAGGGTCGAACAGAGTCGATGCAAGTAATCATGCTGCACAGGCACACATAAATGTACACATAAATGTACACATAAATGTACGTTGTTGACTAACTTGACTCAAAGTCAAAGCAAAGGCCGTATTGACCCCTCGCTGACCTCCCGGAGGTTGCACCCCTCGCTGACCTCCCGGAGGTTGCACCCCTCGCTGACCTCCCGGAGGTTGCACCCCTCGCTGACCTCCCGGAGGTTGCACCCCTCGCTGTCCTCCCGGAGGTTGCACCCCTCGCTGACCTCCCGGAGGTTGCACCCCTCGCTATCCTCCCGGAGGTTGCACCCCTCGCTGTCCTCCCGGAGGTTGCACCCCTCGCTGTCCTCCCGGAGGTTGCGCCCCTCGCTGACCTGGAGGTTGCACCCCTTGCTCGCTGTCCTCCCGGAAGTTGCACCCCTCGCTGACCTCCCGGAGATTGCACTCTCTGTCTTGCTCGACTCACTGCATGCCGCTCTGCTGCCAACAGAGGAAGCCCACAGTATCGTTTATAATCTGGTCACTACACCTCTTCGGTGGCCTTCCTCTCTTCCGATGTCCTTTGAAGTCTTGTTTGAATACGTGACTAACAATGCTATCTCGTGGCTTACAACAAACGTGCCCAAACCATCCGGACCACTAAATGTGCTTAAAGTATCACCTTATTATTGTTATTATTAGTATTATTATTGTTATTATTATTGTTATTGTTATTATTATTGTTGTTATTATTATTGTTATTATTATTGTTATTATTATTGTTATTATTATTGTTATTATTATTGTTATTATTATTGTTATTATTATTGTTATTATTATTGTTATTATTATTGTTATTATTATTGTTATTATTATTGTTATTATTATTGTTATTATTATTGTTATTATTATTGTTATTATTATTGTTATTATTATTGTTATTATTATTGTTATTATTATTGTTATTATTATTGTTATTATTATTGTTATTATTATTGTTATTATTATTGTTATTATTATTGTTATTATTATTGTTATTATTATTATTAATGGTGGCGGTGGCGGTACCAGTGGTAGTGATAGTAGTGGCAGTAGCGGCGGTAGTAGAGGTAGTGGCGGTAGTAGAGGTAGCGGCGGTAGTGGCGGCAGTGGAGGTAGCGGAGGTAGCAGCGGTAATAGCGGTACTCACTGGCTGGGTCCAGTTAAAAAAATTAAATCAATTACAATTATAGCTACTTTAAATTGTTCAGTTCAATTACAATTATTACAATTACACTTGTAACATTTCCAAATCAATTACAATTACACCATTTCAGTTTCAATTACAATTACATTTATATTATGCAGAACCATTTGTTAATTATATAGCTTGTGTGTTGCTCATTGTGTATACAAATAATACGATTGATGAACAAATATAATGGACTTGGTGATGTTCGTACATTTTGTTGAATTGTGACTTCATATACAATTTGCTAGATCAATATTATTGTTCCTTATAAATATAATATAATGTTTGCTTGGTTCATTAATTAATGTTTAATTACACAGAGTACAGTACAACTATAAACAAAGGCCACAACCATCTCTCCAATTTCAAAGCAATTCTACTCATAAAATGTAACCACAAATAATTCATACCAGTACATTAGCAATGTTCACATCAAGATACGTTCCAAGGGGTTTTGTCTATACCCCCTTGGTGTACACCCATTCTGTCTACTGTGTTGGTGTACACCCATTCTGTCTACTGTGTTGGTGTACACCCATTCTGTCTACTGTGTTGGTGTACACCCATTCTCTCTACTGTGTTATACCCAGGTTGGTTTACTTGGCAGTTGTGTTTTGAGGTTGTACCCTAGTTTGCCTACCATGAGTCTCTTGGCTTCAAGCCCAGTCAGTATTCTCACATAATAAACCTGTGGGCTGTAGCTCACTCTCAATTAACCACTGTCTGGCCCTTCACTATGTACACTGTGGTAGAAGATTGGGGCATACCTTGATAACAGCTAATGGTGATGCCTTTTGGCATGTTTGGAGATCCTTTGGAAGCCAGATGTGAAATGGCTGCTGGCAGATTGCAATTAAATATTGCTTAGAAGGAAGGAAGGCCAGATGTATTTTGTTGATGCACTTGTTATATCTGAATATTCCTTTGATAATATGAGCAGGTCATGCAGGTGTTTTAATTAAGATGTTGATTTTTCTCATAGTTTGCTATAAAAAAATACTGTAATTGATTATAATTTACTGTAATTGATGAACTTACACAACATATTTCAATTACAGTTACAGCATAATTTCAAAACCAAAGTCAATTACTATTAGAGCATTTTGCTGTAATCAATTACAATTACATAATTAGACCCAACCCTGAGCAGTAGTTAGCAGTGGTAGCAGCGGTGACAGCGGTAATATTGGCAGTTAGCAGTGATAGTGGTGGCAGCGGCGGCAGCGGCGGCAGCGGCGGCAGCAGTAGCAGCGGTGGCAGTGGAGGCAGCGGTGGCAGCGGTGGCAGTGGTAGTAGTGGTAGTTAGCAGTGATACTAGTGGTACTAGTGGTAGCAGTGGAAGCAGTGGTACTAGTGGTAGCAGTGGAAGCAGTGGTAGTAGTGGTAGTTAGCAGTGGTACTAGTAGTACTAGTGGTAGTAGTGGAAGCAGCGGTAGAAGTGGTAGCAGCGATAGTATTGGTTGTAGTGGTAGTGGTAGTGGTAGCAGTAGTAGTTGTAGCATTATTAGTATTTTTAAGTGTCTGATTCAGTCTGTAGACTCTAACTCTCGCTTGTTCTGTTTCTTCGATAATTCCATGTAAATCCCACCATTGCCACTACTACTGTGCCAGTCATGGATGTACAGAAATGTGTTGTTGTGGGTAACTACAACACAACAGCACACTGTAGTTTTGCTACAGCGAATAAGTTTATTTGTTTCAGTGGAGGGCTACTGCCGAGGCATAGCTGCCGGCCATGTGAGGGTCGGCTGGAACGTGGGCGATGTTGTGAGTGGGGAGGGGTGGGACCAGGCACGTTTCAACACTGGCGAGAGCTGGACCGGGTGGGTGGCAACCGTTCGTATTATCGTCAAGGATGTTGGTGTAGAAGACGCAGCATCCGTCATTGTCTAGATGTTGGTTGATGGCCAAGAAATGGATGCACCTTGCACCAGTAGATGCATGTATTATAAACGTATGGACACCTGTATTGAATCAGCCAATTTGTCACAAATAATATCATTACAGTAGAACGTGTTGTTTAGAAACTAACAATGAACTTTTGTGTTAGTGGCAACTGTTGTGTTAGTGGAAACTCTGTTATGCGATGCTTAAACACCATTCATTGTCACATTTATTTAAATTAACGCAGCTTAGACACCTTTCCCCAACACTAAATAATGTCAAATAACTTAGGAAAAAATGCTTAGGAATATGGGCAATGGTCATATGTTGATACAGGGCAATTTATGCTCAGTAAGAAACTTAGGAATGAACAAGTTGAATATTATTATTAAAGAAACGATGAATAGTAAGTGGAAACTTGTGGAAATGCAGACTATTATTGAACTTATTGTGTGAATATGACATTGTGACATTGTGATATTGTCCATGACAATATCTTTCAACTTGTACTCCTAGTTAGGGAAATTATATCAATGATGAACAGCATTAATTGCCTGTATTATGTTTTGTCTATGTATTTGTTTGGCTTTTATCCATGACAATATCTTTCAGCTTATACCTCTTGTTGGAGAAATTATATCAATGATGAACAGCATTAATTGGCTGTATTATGTTTTGTGTATATATTTGTTTGCAGAATAATATCGTGAATGAAATGTCTAATTTATAAAAAATTAATTGAAATGTTCGTGCGCGTGTTCGTGAGTGCGTACGCGCGTATATCATTTTATCAAGTAGAAGTCGCATTATGTATGTATTGGCATTCACTATTTTATAATACATTCACTAAATTATATTCCATTCACAAAAATCCGGGGAATGAGCCCCTTTAATAACGAAAAATGAAAAGCTTCATATATGAACACCTACATTGTTATGCACATTGTGCATAAGATGCATAAATGTGTATAATTCAATTGCGATCCACGCGTTCTTTGCTGTAGCAACGTGCCCCGTATGATGTAACAACGTGCCCCGTATGATGTAACAACGTGCCCCGTATGATGTAACAACTTGCCCGCCTACGGGGCTAGTTGTTACAGTCGACTGTGCCTGGGAAACTTCGTGTGTGTCCAGCATCAGCACAGAGACAACGAGCAAATACACCCTTTCAAGAAGTGTTACGTTGTTCGCTTTTGTATTAGCTCTACGATACAATTAGTTGTAGTCCAACAAACGTCGAGATGCGTCCAGAAGCAGTTACGATACTGACGAAGTAAATTCTCTCTCTGTATTCTCTGTCTGGGGACGGGTCATTATTTACTTCTCCATTAGTGGCAACGTTAACTGTCACCGACACGGTCGTATGCTAATAGTCAACCACAAGATGTGTTACTTTCTGCACATTATAAGTGTTATTGTCTTTAAATAGACCAATTTGCCTGTTGAAAAAGTGATCCATCCCCGGTTGACAGTCTGCCGTTCTACGACTGGTGCTGCTCCATCGCTATAATACGTTACATTCAATTGCACACATGACACTGTATCAACATATATGTAATTTATTCATGAAGAACAAGAACAACACTTTAATCCATGCATACATATTCAATACTATACACTCACTGAACGACACTGGGTTTTAGAATGTTGCATTAAGTAAGCCTGCGAGCACAATACAACATTCTAAAGCAACACGTGCATAAAACCCATCATTGTTTGATAGGGTATTTATTACATGCGTTCACAACATATAACACATATAATGCAATAAAACGGTAATCTACACATCATACGGCACGCGCCATTTGAATTAATTGTTCAGCACGCGTGTTGATATCGCATTGTTATTTATAACTGTGCGATACCGATTATTGCCCTGGACATCACATCGTGCGGGACAGTGTGCGGGACAGCGTGTATCACTGGACGTCACATCGTGCGGGACAGTGTATATCACTGGACGTCACATCGTGCGGGACAGCGTGTATCACTGGACGTCACATCGTGCGGGACAGTGTGTATCACTGGACGTCACATCGTGCGGGACAGCGTGTATCACTGGACGTCACATCGTGCGGGACAGTGTGTATCACTGGACGTCACATCGTGCGGGACAGTGTGTATCACTGGACGTCACATCGTGCGGGACAGTGTATATCACTGGACGTCACATCGTGTGGGACAGTGTGTATCACTGGACGTCACATCGTGCGGGACAGTGTATATCACCGTGAACAGCGCTTAGACAGCGCGCTATCAGTAACAGTTGCATATGTAATAAATAATTATTATATAAATGGCAAACATGGCAGTTAGTGCATACATAGACAACACGCACGCACGCACGCACGCACGCACGCACGAACAGTCTACCCGTGAACTTTATACCCATCATTACGTTCATATATTCAAACTGTAAACATTACACTCATTCATGTAATACTTTTTGTAAACATGATATAGCAACCACTCTGCACGGCACTTGGCAAGTTTTATATGATCTTCATACCCATCATTACATTAATAAATTCTGACTGTAAACATAAAGATCACACACATTCATAAATTATATCAATTATGTAAACTTATATATGACGTAGTAACCAGTATGGCACTAGACAAAATTTCATATTTATTATTATAATTTAACCCATCTATTTATATTAATAACACTACTATCGTTGCAGTCATATTATGTTAAAACTGCAAACATTAACATCAGACATATATATATATCTTTTCACATATCAATTATGTAAACGTTTACATGACATAGTAACCTGTGGCTGTAGGCAAGATTTCATATTTATTATGATTATAATTTAACACATCTATCTGTATCAGTGATATTCTATGACAGGTAAAATTGTCGCACGCACGCACGCACGCACGCACGCACGCACGCACGCACGCACGCACGCACGCACGCACGCACGCACGCACGCACGCACGCACGCACGCACGCACGCACGCACGCACGCACTCTTGAGAATCATTCCATATGCTGCACACTGGGTAATATGATGGAAATTGTCCATCAATAGTTTAATTTTAAATTAATAAATTGTGATGGAAATGTCAGCGAGGTATCACAATGCAATAACGTCATGTCACGCCATAAGTTACATCTGCTGTCACGTGATAATTACATTGTAGCGTAGGCTTAGACATTGAGCATAGACAATGTAGAACTTGAGTATGAAAAAAAACACAGGGCATTTTGTCAAAAAAGCGGGTAAGTAGGACCAGGGGAAAAAGCGGTATCTCCCCACCCAAAAGCAGTAATGTGGACATCTATGACATATAATACGCTGTATGACTCAGTCAAGTCTGTTTTCCATAGGAGCTGCAGCAGACGTCATCCTGGAGAGATGACAGGAAATCCCTGCAAGTAACAAAGATGTTTGTTTGCATAATGCAAGGTTCATCAAAGAAACTTAATATTTTGGCAAAATTTCTTGGCATTCATTGGCAACGTGAAAGTCTCTGGTCATGTGACACACCCAAAGTGAAGTTAACTCACCAATGAAGGCCAAGTGATTAGGCCGAAATATCCAGTCACATTTTTAAGAGGTAAAACAGTGTATAAAAAAATAATTATTTCTGTATGCAATTTTCATCATTGCTAGCTAACCTACATAATAGAATACACCATTCAATGTTATCCATAAAATGCTGCGAAAATCATTCCAGTAATTATGCTCATTGAAATCTTCATATAATAGACAATGTTCACAACACGTACATCACCTATCTGTTAAGAATAAAACTACTGTTGTGACTTCGTTGTGATATGTTTGTGATGTCACAGCGATATGTTTGTGACATCATTGTGATATGTTTGTTTGACAATAAACATATATTTAAAAATTATATTATCCGAAAGTGGATGTTTTACTCAGGTAAATGTGTATGTAGTCAGTTTTATTATATGCCGTCGTACAATAGACATTATTTATAACACGTATGACACCTGGTGGCTGAGAATGAAACCGCGGTTGTGGGTTGTCAAAACATTTAGTGCTAATGCACATGTGTATCGAATATCGTCCATTGTTGCAAATTAAACACTACAAAGCAAACACAACGGGAACTTACCCTAAATGTTTTCTCCGCTCTTCAGTCTTGTCGCTTGAGCCAATCGGACGACGACCTGTGAGAAATATAAGAGCTTGTCTCAGAGGCCATAGAAATGTGCAGTTTGCCGGTCCAGGAAATACGAGGGTTCATCTCAAAACATCACTCTTTGATACCAAACAAAACCAATTTTTTTAAATCTGAGAACTCGTGAAACTATGAATTCCACTGACCTGTGGAACCCGTGAAAATTTCCTCGTTCTCCCACCCGTGACCAATTATAAACTGTCTACATGCGCTTTACGTCAGCACCCTTATGGACAATGATCAAGAAATGTTTTTTGGGATAATACTTCGACGTACAAACTGCAACTAACCAGCCTATCCCAATGACACTAATTATGTTTTGGGATGGCCCCTATGTAGCTTGTAAACTATCATCAATGTCTTAGGATGGTCCCTAAGTGGCTTGTAAACTACAATAAATTTTCGTGTATAATACAAATTTCTTCCCTTCATATTTTACTTAAAAGTCCATATTATACATAGTAATAAGCAAAAAAGTTTTCGGACCATGTATGCAGTAATCAGGAAATATAGATTGGCCTAAATTATTTATGCCGTTAAACAACAATTCTTACCTCTTATTGTTTACGCCAGTGCATTCATTCAATTATTCCACGTACAAAAATCATATATATATTTTTAATATTGTGTTTTATGCACTTCTGCAGTCTAAATAGCAACGTGGAGTGAGCGATAATATACTCCTCAAGTATTATTACATGACAAAAACCCAAGATTGTAAATTTCCATCTTGCTAATGTCTCACCAGGTGGCGTTGACATCTTGTTAGCCTCGACAAAGTCCCTGGTGGAGAGTTCCACTCGTCTCGTCATTACACTCAGACTTTGGTCGAGCAGTCGAGGAAGTGCTTGGCTGTCAATGTCAAGGTCCACACATCTCTTTTCCGGTGAATCCTGCTGGACACATTGTGCATTATTCTGAATATGTAAACATTCTAACACACCATATTCGACCTATTAAGTGTACAAGCCCTAATTAGCGTACACCCCTTTGTTTAATCAGCAGGATCCATAATTACTGTAATTTGACTACTGTGGAACAACTGAAAAGTGATGCCATCTGGTGTTAAACAGTTGGCATCACTTTTCAGTTGTTCTACGCTAGTCGCCAAATGACACCACAAGTGCTAAAAAGTTACCTTATTGTCTAGACAAAAAATTTATGTATGCTTATCAGAACAGATTCTTTGACATTTTTCCATGGCCCAATTTTTTTTCAAGTGTACTGTACACTTATTGGGTCGAATACAGTAATTACAAACGAGCCACATATGGATTTCCTGTGTGTAATACGGATTTTGGGATATCGGGGTGTATGTGGCCGTATCCAGTTTTTAACAAGCCACCCAAAGCAAAACCCCCAGAAGACAACTGGACAAAGGAAGCCATTGGGTTATCGAGAGTTCAATGATTATTCATCTATGTTGAACCTGTCTGTCTGAGACATTAGAGACAATTTTGTTTTAAACAGAGTTGATATGGGTTTGTCGTGATAAAGAACACATTTTCTTGTGTTCATCACACGAATATAAAGTCAAATGACTTATATCAGTTGAAGCACAAATACTTTTGATGCTAGGCAGAATTCTGATGAAACCTGGCACATTTCATTTGATTTAGGTATATGTTGTGGCCTGGTAGATGGCGCCACTCAATCAAAACAGGAATGCAATAGGTAAATTAACCAAATTTCAACAACAAAAATGTGGCAGGTCTGAAAATTTAATAGTAATTATGAAATTTTCTGTATATTTACAGGTATTTTTTCCATTAGGTATACATCATGTAAAGCTGGTATTCTATAACATATGCAGTGTTCAATTGATGGATATTTACAAGAATAGACTGTTTATTCCAAAACAGAAGATTTGGTGACATTGATAAAAACAATAACATTGGCTTAGGATGCACTGTGCAGCATTCTGAATTGTAATATAATTATGACACTTTCTGTACATTTACAGGTAATTTTTTAATTCCATGTACATCATAATGCATGTGATGACTATTTACAAGAATAAAGAGTTTATAAAAAAAAATTGGTGACAAATTGGTAACAGCAATGATGACACTGACATAACTTTGCACCGCTGCTTCCCATGAGTGCAATGAAAACCCGTTCATCATTGGCTCATTTCAACCAATCATCATCAGCTACACAACTGTGCCTTTAGTAATTTAAGTCCCACTCATTTGATAAAATAAGTAGCAAGTAGATAAGAAACATCCTCCAAGTTTGTACATAAAATTACATAACAACATTGGGAAAGTTTGGCATCCCGAAAATATATGGTCACACATAATAAAACAAACAATGCATGGTTGGACCGGAATGGATGTTAGAGGAACTATACCACTGACTTGTTGTGGCAGCGGTCTTGAATTGACATGTTCTTCGGGAGTGACGTCCAGTGACAGTAGAAACTGAACAGCGGCCTTGAACGTTACAAAACAATAGCTGCAAAGAACACAAACCGTCGTGTAATTTTCAAATAGGTATGACACAGAATGTTTCTAGGCATTCAATGTAGATGGAAAATATAAGGTGTTTACTTCTGTAATTGTAAATAAAACCAACTACCAGGAAACGTATTATTTTTTTATTTTGGAGTTAGCGTAGTTCAGTTAAATGTATTCTGTATGAGTTGAGTAATTGTATTTAGAAACTAGAAATTCAGTAGAAACATGGAAACTGAAACATTCTGAGTAGACTTGTTAAAAGGAATTCTGTTTACATGTTTTACTGCCTATGCACCTATAAGAGTTACTAAAACATAACCATTTGTAACTACAATTAAGAATATCGCACCAGTGGTTTACTAGGAAAACCTTGTTGAACACACATCTTAATTGGGCCGTGCCATACTGTTAGAGGAGTGTGATATTCTGGCAATATTCGCTTGCCAAATGAAAATATTTTTGCATACACCTGTTCCTATACTTGCCAATAGGATATGGCCATGCTGTTTGCATCCAAACTCAACTTGCGTAACATATTTTGGCCTTTGTTTACTAAACTAGTCCTTTTTCTGGCAAAATAACGTTTGTTTGAGACTTTGCATTGGTTCTGTGTATGTCGGCCTCCCTTAATACGTCACTTGTGGTCTCATTTCATAAACTGCACATGCGCTTATCGGTCGCGCTGGTTAACATAACAGCCCTCAGTCCAACAGAGAAACGATCTCTCACTTTTAGAACACATTCTGAGTAAACCACTGGCATGATATTCTTGATTTTAATTGTAGATGGTTAGGTTTTATTATCTCTTAGGTGCGTAGCCCCAAGACCCCCGTGTCTGTAAAAAAAATTCTGGTAAAGGACAACGTACATACGCCTACATTGGAACTAGTGTCAATGTAAAGACTGGAGTATTAGCAGCCGGCTAATATTAACCCTTCTGTAAGTAGAACGACACGTGTCGCCCCCCTCCCCCCCGGTTAGTAAGTTGAACGACATATGACTATGACTGACTGAAACCACCCCGCCTAGATCTGCCCCTGAGTAATGATTCCTTAAGCTGCTCATTACAGAGCATATTTTTCATGGCTGCATTTGAATGCGCGTTCAAATGCTCAACATTTATATGCTTAACATTCAAATCCGCATTCAAATGTATATGTATTTATTAACAAGCCTGATCCTGAGCCCCGCTTACACAGACACAACAAAATACCTGATGTTATCAACAGCAGAAGACGTCCAGTGGAAGTGCTCAATGAAGAATATGTCACTAGGCAACTGTAAGTCTCGACACTGGATTATTACGGACACCTGTAGAAAAACACGACATAAACTTCTGTCGTAAGTTCCAACACTGAATTGAGGACATTTGAGGACAAAGAGAAGAAAGTTACAAAGTCAACCCCAAATCAACATCAAAACATTCGCCCATTAGTAAGCATTTATTGTTTATTCAAGCTGTTCCTGGACATATTTAACTAGTCTAAATAGCTTAGACTGTTCTAAATTGCAGTGAAATACTCCAGAGATCCCAAAGATATCAACCCAAAAGTTTTCCAGTGATGTTAAGCAGTTGTGTACCATAGAATACGTCATTTGAAAAAAAAAAAATGAGTTATATTGAGTTGTATGGGTACCATTTTTGTGGTCAGCATGTAGTCTATGTGCACTTACCAGTAGAGATATCAGGTCATCTGATGACACACGGGGGACATCTGAAAGGGTACAGCATGTCATATGTAGCACCCTCCCATGTCATGTAGCACCCTCCCATGTCACATGTAGCACCTCCCATGTCACATGTAGCACCCTCCCATGTCACATGATGCACCCTCCCGTGTCACGATACACCCTCCAGTGTCACATGTAGCACCCTCCCATGTCACATGAAGCACCCTCCCATATCCTCCCATGTCACATGAAGCACCGTCCCATTTCACATGATGCACCCTCCCATATCCCATGATGCACCCTCCCATGTCACCTGATAACCCTCCCATGTCAAATGATACACCCTCCCATGTCACATGATACACCCACATATACAGTGTACCTGCATTCTTTTCAGTTCAGCTAAAAGGACAGTAGAAAGTCAACACACCTGACAGTTTGGAGCCCAATTGCTGGGAAAGATGGGTTTCAAGAGTCTTGGTAATCGTGTCCTAAAACAAAGAGATAATAAACATGTTCGCACCAAAGAAACAGAAGATGTTTAATCATCAGCTGCTTGTAGCACACATTAGAAACAAACTCTGGAAATCTGATTTTGTCAGAAAATTGTACCATGAATTGTTGTTACTTATATATGAATCACAAAATAAAAAAGTGACAATAAAAGTGACAACAACGCTACTGTACTATCAAGTAAAATAACTTGACTGCAGTATAGTACCATAGACCGTTTTTTCAATTTCCCTGTGTGTGATCTCTTAATTCCCCCGGCACAGAAGGGACCAACAGTTTTTTTGTCTCCCTACAGACACAGACAAAGTGGGCTGAACGAAGTTTCAAAAACACCAATAGGTGGACTCAAACCCGGGACATCTCGATAGAAGACCAGTGCACTAACTACCGAGCTACAGGGTCCATAAAAGTGGCTCCACCTACCAGAGTTGTCTTCATACAGGCCAACTTCTCTAGTGGAGTCTTCAGCGAACTGAGTCGTCTCAACTCAGCTATCTACAACAAACACACTTAATGTGCAACAAAAGTCATGATTTCCTAGAACAAATAAAAGAAACAATGGCATTACTATTGTCATTGAACACCCTTAAACCAAATAGCATAATGCCCTACATGCTATCACGCAGTCTATGAATACAACTACCTGCTTAAAAATACACTAGCTCTAACTGGAATAACTACAAAGGTGGGGCCAATTCGCCACTGGTCACCGACACATGTGACCACCCCTATTCATAGACGGTACATCTATTAAATTATTGCATTGGTAAAAACTCTGAAAAAGGGCAAGTTATAGCAGACTGGTACTAAGTGATATGTTCGTCTGGTCACAAGTCATAGCAGACTGTTACTAAGTGAAACGTTCATCTGGTCACAAGTCATAGCAGACTGTTACTAAGTGATACGTTCATCTGGTCACAAGTCATAGCAGACTGTTACTAAGTGATACGTTCATCTGGTCACAAGTCATAGCAGACTGTTACTAAGTGATACGTTCATCTGGTCACAAGTCATAGCAGACTGTTACTAAGTGAAACGTTCATCTGGTCACAAGTCATAGCAGACTGTTACTAAAGTGATATGTTCATCTGGCCACAAGTCATACAATACATAATACAGAAGCGTGGGAATACACAGGTTTGCACTTACAGCTCCAGGCTGTGGACGCTGAAATCTTTTGTCAAACCTCAGTTTATCATGAGAAGTTTTACGCAGCTGTTGAACTTTGATCCCCAGCTCAGCATTCTCTCGTTTGCATTCCTCACTGATGATGGGAAAGACGCGCCCATGCACACGACTCAAAATGACACTAGAATTAGATAGAACAGATTGACTTGTTAAAGGTGACGATTGTGGAACACCAGATTACAAACATTGGGGACACAAGGAATAGAAATACAATTTTAACGCAGACAATTTACAGAGATTCAGGAAATACTGTTCGCTGAAATTCCGGTTTGATCATATATCACTGATTTCACTTGTGAATCATGATGCGTGATTAATTGGAATGATGAAAACCAGCAAATAGGGAGGAATTATTTGATTCATAAACATGTTCCAAAGAGAAGTACCCAAAATGCATTAGTGCATTACGTACAAAAGTGGGCTTCTCGCATTTTAGACTCTGACAAAGACACAATCTCTGTTCAAATGGTACCATCTCTGCTATATGATATTTTGGACATTTGACACACAAATCTGCTTTACAAATGTAATTTAATATGCAATATAATAAAGTGCAAAGAAATAACAAACCATTCGAAATGCTGATTACCTTTCCACTGCTCTGTTGACGTTGTCAAAAATTCTCTGATCGCAGCTCAAGGTTGCAGGCAATGACCGCAGCATTTTCTGAAGATCACAAAGAATGACCAGGGAGTGAAAAGACCAAGTAAGTCACAAAGAAAGGTCATGTGCATAAGGTCATGTGCATAAGGTCATGCGCATAAGGTCATGCGCATAACTAAGCCATATTTGCCTAAAAACCCTGGACACCAGGAAACTAATATTTCGGCTGGTAACCAAACCCTCGGAAGGAATATATTTATGAAGGAGCCACAATGCAATCTTGTTAGCTTCATGTTATTTCTATTAGATCTTTTTGAAATAAAACCTTATATCTATATCTCTATGCCTGGTTCAGCAGTTTTTTTTCAATTAGACTTGCATTTTCAGCAAATTGTTATAATATACATTCAACAGTTCTTGAGAACATGAAATAAACAAACCCAAATCTTAGTACTCTCCATAATTGTACAATAAAATGAATTAATTTGTTTAGCCAAATTTAGCATACTAACCTACCGTTGCTTAAACTGGCAGGCGGCATTACGAAGCGTTCGTACCGTACGAAGGAACAAAACTGGATGTTTGATGATGATTACATAACTTGGAACAATCGTAGAAAACACGCTTAGCATTGTGAACAATTGTACGTAACAACAAAGATTTTGTGAAATAAGAACCTTCATATGAAGGTTCATACAGTATGAACATTCATAAAACTGCCCCCTGGGCTTGCCTGTGACATATAACTGCCCCCTGGGCTTGCCTGTGACATATAACTGCCCCCTGGGCTTGCCTGTGACATATCTGTATACATTTTCTTGATCTTTTCAGCAGCATCACTAAGAAATCCCTTCAGCACCATGTAGTTTTTTTCAAACGAGGTGATGGCTTGTTCAACATCGCTCTGGACAACCTGTAGAGGGCAGCACCATTACTATGACTAGCGAGGTGGGGTCAAATGTGTACTTGGAATTTTATTCCAAATACAGAAATTTAATTGTATATGTAATTTAAGATGCATATTTATGCACGATTAAAATATATATTAAAAATGTCCTGTAATAGTCAAGATATAATGGACAGCAAGGATATTAACACAAATTGCTTTAAAAGGAATATACAGGCGGGTGTTTCATGCGACACAGGTGGGTGCTTCATGTGACATGGGAGAGTGCTTCATGTGACATGGGAGGGTGCTTCGTGTGACATGGGAAGGTGCTTCATATAACATGGGCGGGTGCTTCATGTGACATGGGAGGGTGCTTCATGTGACATGGGTGGTGTTTCATGTAACATGGGAGGGCGCATCACCATTATTTTAAAATAATATCCACACAAGACATGTAACCATTGTGATATTTCATCTCTTAACACTGCAGAAAATACATGATTTGATGATGACATAAATATGCCAGTTTTATGACATATATAGAGATCACTGCAAGGCAATGAAAAACTAATAAATCTTCACATCTGAAGACGAAATGTAACGTTCTTCATCGGATGATTTATTGGTCTTAAAATTATTAGAAATTTGAATGTGAGAAATCTACAGGTATTACAATTAGATCGATCCAGTCACACTATATACTTACCTGTTGACACTCAGGAATAGAGTTAAGGAAGGCCTGACATCTAGAATACAAAGACATTACAATAATTAGTGATGACATAAATGCATGGCAAGCAACGAAAACATGTAAAATGAATGACACGTCTAGATAAAATAAATTAACTGTAATGGCAATATATTAGTTGAATTGGAAGCTATCCTAAATTGGTACCCATCTAAATGTTGTACTGGGTTAACTAACCCCAGTAAGCCGAAGGTAAGAACAACCCAGCTCTCAATACTTCAACCCCTGGCAGACGTGTTCATTCCAACACCAACTCGACTTTTATGGGAAGCATTCAGCCCCTATGCAATTACTATGCGAAGACTGTTCGTTCGCATATCAAACAGGTGCTCATTTGAAAAAGCTGAGTGAATTTAGGCAACGTGGAATGAAAAAAAATTGCCCAAACTTCGAAACAGCAGCAAGAGGACTCGAAGCCAGGTTTTCCTGAATGAGATGCTCTAACCACTATGTGACCGTCCCATAAATTTTTTTTAAACGAATAAGACTATTTGGTAATATATTTGACTTACTCCGAAAGACTGGTCTTGATATCAAACATGGTAGGTCTATCACATGAAGAGTCGTTCCCAGCCTAAACAAAATCAGGAAATGTCTTTCAACACATCAGATGTAAAGGTATGTTCTTGTACTGTGTGGTATTGTAGTTCTTAGGGGCAGTTTACACTGACATAACTGTTCCTTCCAACATCAAATCAATGGGAGTCCAACATTGCACAATTTATTGGTCTAGACAGTTTTTTTGTATCTGTATTTTTTGTATATGTATCTGTATTTTGTATAGTCGGCAATACTGGAATAAGTAGTGTGTGTGTGTGTGCGGATGCGCATGCATGCATATGCTCATGCATGTGTATAGTATATATACAGGCTGTATGTGTTTATGCATGTGAGAGTATTAGTGCATGTGAATGTATATTCGTGTGCATGCATGTGTGCATTCTTGCGTACATGCCATTGTGAACATCTACAAACACTAATTCTAATGATCAAACCGACAACTTGTCATATGTAAAAGTAGCAGTTTCTAAGTCTAACCAATCACATCTAGTCAATGAAATAAGTTTCTAAGTCTAACCAATCACATCTAGTCAATGAAATAAGTTTCTAAGTCTAACCAATCACATCTAGTCAATGAAATAAGTACAACTTACAGCTGCGGTGATTTCCCCAGTGAGTGGTCGGTCAATAAGTAGGATCTTGTACGGCTTGTAATCCTGCAGCAGATTCCGATCACTTTGAACATACAAAGTTTGACTTATGTTGTAAAATTAAGTTACATAGTATAACTAGCTAATAAGCCTACAGTACGCTTGACAACAAATTGGGCCATGGAAAAATGTCAAGGAATCTGTTCTTATAGGGGTGCACCAAATATTCTTCCCTAGACAGTAAGGTAACTTTTTAACACTAGTGGTGTCATTTGGTGACCAGCGTAGAACAACTGAAGAGTGGTGCCAATTGCATAACACCAGATGGCGACACTTTTCAGTTGTTCCACACAACTCAAATTACAATTATGGATCCTGCTGATGAAAAGGGGTGTATGCTAATTAGGACATGTACGCTTAATAGGTCGAATACGGTATATCTATTCTAACATATTGACAGTCGAAATGTGTAAGTCATGGCATTATTTAAGACATTCATAATTCACAAAAGATCATAGGTAATATTAATAAATGAAGAACAGTGTGATAATAATAACATAAGTATTTATATAAAATGTATATTCAAAGATGATAAATAAATGCATATTATGTGCAGATCTAAAAGTAATTAACCTTCAGATGCCACATGTAAAAAAAGACGGCGCTTTAATAATCATGTATAATCCATTAATTAATAAATAAGTGTTAAAACAATTTGCGAAAGTGTTAACTCTGGTGGAAGAGCGTCCTAATACTCACAACATGATAAACTATCCACCTTATTATAGCCCAGCTCCTCTGCAAGGATGTGCACCGACACTTTCTCCGGGAAACCTAAAAAACACACAGAAAACAAGTTGACTGAGATGATCAGTTCATGTTACAGTGGACATCTGGATAAAACAAGGTTAAATGCACATTTTACGGGAATACATACAAGACAAAACACATGCTTATTATACATGTAATAAATGCATGTCTTAATTTATCTGTGAAGTGCATATTTAAAAGGATGTTTCCAGTAAATCTTCTTCTTCTATCCTCTGGCGCTGAAGGTGTCACATAAGGCAGAAACAATAACACACCACCTTCCTGTTCTGAACCATAGCGGTAAGCTTGTGCATAGGTTTACAATCTTCCCTCCTTAGAAAGGTTCTTTTCAAAGACCCACAAATGTTAGGTCATACAAATTTTTAATTTGTCATATCATTTCCTACATTTTTAAGGTGATTCTGTCTATTTATATATATTTCGTGGTTGATGATATATTGTGTCATTAGTTCGGTTATCTGACTCCAGGTGTCAAGTTTAATAGGTTGCATAATTTGGGACTTTCGGTTACCCAATCTCCATTTTGCTACATAAAAAAATTAATGCATATATATATATATATGTATATATATATATAATTAATATCCACTACTGGAATTAATATATATATATATACATATTAATTCCAGTAGTGAAGATTAATTGTCCAAATCTTTTTTTTCATTTTCTTAAACAAAATGACTGTTATGTCTTCTGCATTGCAAACATCTTTAGTTTGAACTCACTCAAGAAATGAGTGATATATATATATTCGTGTATACATATATAAAATTACATCCTTAATAAAGATAAAGAAACATGAAGCTAACAACAGTGTAACTTACCTTGTCCAGTTTCTAGAATATTTTGTTCCAGTGACAATGAACCAGTGTTGTTCTTGTCAGTCGTTACATAAACGCTACAATGAAAAGATAGCGTATATATATATATATATATATAGTACAAATAACAAAGAAACAAATTATTATTAAATTATCCTATATTTATTAATTATAACAAGTCTAAAGGAACAAAGTTTGAACATTTTGTTATCATAAAATCATGTTATATATCACATAAACTATATCCATTCTGACATCTTGACTACCTAAATGTGTCTTAATGAACCATAATTTCGAAATAAAATGTGACTGTTATAGATCAGTTTATTTTGAACGTTTGACCTCAAATATCATGTTTACATTGCCTGCTGAACAGCAAGGTCAATATTCATAAGATCAAATTATATTTTTATTAAAGTGTGGTACATTAAAACACATTTGGGCAGTCATTATATTAGAATATATTTAGTGACATGCTAAAAATAAGAAAGAGAGATTTTAAGATCAAACCATGAACATAAGAAATGTTGGTTGATCCACGGAGACCAGCACTAAGACCCGAAAGATTGCTGGCGTACAGGCCACCATTACAATTATATATGGTTACTTATACTTAGTTAACTAACTAACACTGATATTATAAATAATAATATATCATTATACATGAACGTAAATTGTAAGTCGTTGGTAATGGCATTGCTATGTAATAAATATTCTGAGTATAAACACTTATTGAAATTTTAAACACAAGAAAATAGTTATGGAATCATAAATGAGTACAACCAAATAGCAACCCAATTAACACCACTGATACTAATTCACACTCACATAATCAACACTAATTAACACTAAACTAACCTAGACTAGACTTTGTACCTTTATTTCATAAATGTTTAAAGCATAGCAGTATCAGAAAACTGCATAATCAAGAGCAGAAGCATTTATGTTACTTTTTGAACCGAGCTTAAATATGTGATTACTATACATGCATATATGTACTGACCCTTTGAAATAGGGGGACGGTTTGACAATGTGCATATCTGAAATCACAAAAACACAGAAAACATTCACATTTCATTGAAGATGAAACTACAATTTAAATGTATGTCTGGTTAATATCATTCAGTCAAGAATAATGAAATTTATAATGAATATTATTGTTAACTTGAGATCACTGACTTACCGACAAAGAGTTTGTCAAATTGGATGCCCTGAATTGACCTAGAGTGGGGTATGCAGATCATGCAGCACTTGACCTGAGCCTCTTCAAATGCAGCTTTGAACTTGGTCTGTAATAAAAATGCTCATGTATTGTCACCAGGAAGCAGCATTGTCTAGTCTATAGCAACTTTGTATAACAACTTTAAAGTTCTCTCCTCACTTCATTTAGCCCATCGCAGGTTTGTTGATGTTCAAATCTGTAGTGTATGAACAGCTGCGCTGTAATATGCTGTCAGTTGATGATGGTGTAATTCTGTTAAGATCATTGAGAGGACTGACTTTGTTATATCGCTATACTGGGTAACTTCTACTGGACCCAGTCAAAAATAATTTAATAGTCAATCTGTTTGTCCAATAATTTCACATAAAAAAATTGCACAAACGAGCTAGCATGCATGTCGTAGTTGATAATAGATAGGCCTGTTTATTTGCGAATTGAGGAGGGACCTTTCATAAAATACACCACAAACATTACACCATAATATTTGTGTGACCTAACCTAAAAACATTTACCATCAACTATTGGCCAAATTATTTACTGCGTTTTTATTGATACGGGTCATCTCATGAATCATAGGCAGAGTCATCCGCCCCACTCTTGAGCTAGCCTAGTAGCAACAGCCAGATAGAAAAACATTGTAGGGCGATTGACTTTGCCTAATGAATCATGGCACATCATCATGATTCATGTCACGAGTCATATTCATGAATCATGACTGACAAAGTCAGGCCTCAGGCTCAGCTAGGCCTAGGACATGCATTGCCATTGTTATAACAGCGATTTAAAAATGGCTTCATTGCTTTCAAGCTCAGTAAGAAATACAATACAATGACGGCTTCTGTTGTGCCAAAGTCATCTAAAACAAGTGGCTATGCAGTCTAAAATTATTGTAATAAACAACAATATGCACACAACAATAAAGTACATACAAAATTATATTTGATGTCTAAGCAACTGCAGGTATACAACTAGATGTCTCATTATACTAACCTGTAAAATCTTATAAAACGGATTGAAATCTAAATCATCTTCCGCGTTACTCCACGCCATGTTTACACGGGCAGCATAAAAGGCGAACCCGGAAAAAGGCGGGCGGGCGAGTGGCGCCTCTGGTGAATAACCCAAAACTACATTGGTCGACTCGAACTCCCCACCAGTGGCGCCACTCATAATAATTATTTTACCACTGAAACTTTTTACATTGAATGTGCAGATTCTGCATCTAGTGTCTCAGTATTGAAAATGTGTCTTGAAACACAATAACGTTCGTTTTTTTGTTTGGAACTAAGCTACGTTACTCAATTGCCGGTTGCAATGGCACAACAAGTCGTAAACAACAATGGCGTTGCCTAGCCAACCAAACATTTCTTTATACCACTTTGCAACTGTTCATTTTGCATTTATAATAAAGTTTTGGCAGTGGTGATATGCTGGGTAGCGCCACTGTTGGGAGTGTGTAATTTTCGTCATATGGCGAATACATCGAATGTCGACAATATGACAATACGCGAATTTTCACCGGCATTTACCTGTCTGTTTAAACTAGTTAAACACGACGTCGCACGTAGGTAGGAAACTAACAAAATAATCTACACAAGCAAAACAGTGCGACAAACAAAGCTTGTTTACACACAGCTTGTTCGTTTGCTCGACAGTTAGAACGCCGGGCTGTGGACAGGACCGGGGTTGGAATACACCTACTGCTGGCCCGAAACTTTGGTAGTGTCCTTCACCTCGCACAGATGTGCCAAGTCTAACGCGTTGGTAATAGAACAACCGCATTAAATTTTTTTTACTAAGAATCTCACGCTCTATCGCTTACTTTAGAGCCACAATATACCGTAAAACCACACTTTGACTTAGAAAATGCACCACAAAATGCACGAGAATTAAGTAAATAATATACTCTAAAATTGTCATCCACCAGGAGGGAAACCCAGTTTCACACCCCCCTCGACTGCGGCACCATATGTTCATCTACCACCCACACATCATGAAAGGGGCTATCCATAAAATACGTCACGCTATTTATTTATATATTTGTTTAGACCCACCACCCACCCCTCCCCCTTGTCACCCTTCGTAACGCTGGTCTGTACACCCCTAAAACTACTTACCTCCTCCAATTATTCATACATATGTTTTTATATTCGTTGCATGTTTGCATTGATTTGTAGTTCACAGGTAGAATATAGGTAGGCCTACGTGTAACTAAAAATAATCAAATGCTTGTTTATGTATATACGTTTCATATATGTAATGACGCATGCATAATGAAGCCCTTGGGAATTCTTCTCTGTACTGATTCATTCATAATTAGGAGTCATGACACAATGAAATACACACTTCTGGTTTGTGCTTATATGCCTACCAACATTGCCTACACACGTTTGCATACTTCACTGATGCATGGGAGAGTCTGCATTCATTTTTCGTTGGAATTCAGTTGGGATATACCCCCAAACTGACATAACAATAAATTATATCAGTCTGATATCGACAGCTAGACGAACAAAACACACTTTGTTTAATAACGAACGTAACGATCGCACGGTAACACCCCACCCACTCCCGTGTAACACCCCACCCACTCCCGTTTAACACCCCGCCCACAGCCATGTAACACTCCGCCCACTCCCGTGTAACATCCCGCCCACTCCCGTGTAACACCCCGCCCACTGCCATGTAACACCCCGCCCACTCCCGTGTAACACCCGCCCACTGCCATGTAACACCCCGCCCACTCCCATGTAACACCCTGCCCACTGCCATGTAACACCCCGCCCACTCCCGTGTAACACCCCGCCCACTCCCGTGTAACACCCCGCCCACTCCCATGTAACACCCAGCCATCTCCCGTGTAATGTCACAGAGGCTACAGCTTGTGATCTCTATCTGTTTACGCATTGACATCATAAACTCATCCGTTAGCTTTGGAAAATGGCTGTTTGTAGTACACGACTAGAACAGCGCAGTTTACTAGTGGAGAACGACATCTTGTCAGAGTAAACGGCTAGGCGACATGTTTATCAGTTACTACTAGACTGTTTACTATATTTTAAGAAACTGTATAAACTGGTGTATGTTCAATAAGTTGCCAAATGTATTCACGTTTACGCAGAGACATCATTATTTGTATAAAATAAATAATACCATAATTACGTCTTGGTCATTATACATGTCATAACTGTTTTAGCATTTTCTTTTTAGTAATCCTTTTATTCTATATGTCAGGCCCGTCATCGGTTAGAAACCTGCAAATGACGCAATAATGCTGCCATGTTACTGAAGCGCGTAATCACGTAGCGTCTGCAACGTAAAACGTCACCCGCCATTAACAAACAGTCTACGCAACAACGTGACGGACGCCTCGTAGCGACGACCTTACACACGTTTTGTGAGCTCTTTACGAAAGTGATATTCTACAGATACAATTATAACACAATTAATGTGCTCATCGCAGCAGGTGGTTGTGTGTAAAACTAATAGTTAATTATATTATAATAATTTAAATATGATATTATATTATTATCAGTATTAATAGTATTTTTCGCAGTCGCAACAGCCAGCTTAAGCGAAGACCTGGCTCTTACGCCCGCTTACACCACTACTTTTCCATGTTTTTCGGTGTAGTGTTCTCCACTCGGTCCTCGTCTTGGCGATACGACGCAGCTGCAATAGGTCGGTCCTAGTCTTCGGCCGCGTGCCTATGTCCTGCTGGTCGGTCGGCGTCAATAGTGGGAGGCCAATTCTAGGTCGGCCGCGATATCCCATAAGTCTGTAAATTTGGAAAAATGCGGATATTTTCACTGCTGCTTCCGATGGAAGGCATCTTAATTTCTATCAATATTTTCATACACATTTAATATATTAAAAACATCAATTTGATCTCCTCGTGACCTCCTTATCTCTAGGGTTGTTAAACCACATTCTTTTAGGCGTTCTTCATAAATAGGGTCTCTCAGTTCTGGAATAACTTTAGTTGCTCTCCTCTATATTCGTTCAAGCGTGTATATATCATACGTACGGACGGGTAATGATGAATATTTCGTGGGAACGCTCTTTGAAGTTTGGGCGCGGACGCGTCTAATTTCCAGAAAACAGGAGACAGGAAGCTGGACGAAGTTAAAGATTCAGGGTACATCCGAACAGGGCGTGTGATAAACTGACATATTTACGTTTCAACAGGTCGCTATGTCAGGGGTAGTTTACTACTACAACAACCCCTATAGTTAGCGAGGATGACGTACAGGAATAATAATTAATAGATCCTCTCCCTAGTCCGACCACCGAAGATCCGACCCCGCCGTTCAACCACCGGGGAGCCGCTCTCAACAATAGAGCTACCTAGGAGCCGCTCTTGAAAGTAGAACCACCAGAGAGCCGCTCTTGACCATACGGCCACTATAGCCGCTATAGCCAGTATGAGTATGTCCAGTCGCTCTTGACGGTGAGGTCACCGGG
>OY759269.1:15457762-15470262 GCA_963662155.1 Lamellibrachia columna
CCGCCCGCCCGCCCGCCCGCCCGCCCGCCCGCCCGCCCGCCCGCCCGCCCGCCCGCCCGCCCGCCCGCCCGCCCGCCCGCCCGCCCGCCCGCCCGCCCGCCCGCCCGCCCGCCCGCCCGCCCGCCCGCCCGCCCGCCCGCCCGCCCGCCCGCCCGCCCGCCCGCCCGCCCGCCCGCCCGCCCGCCCGCCCGCCCGCCCGCCCGCCCGCCCGCCCGCCCGCCCGCCCGCCCGCCCGCCCGCCCGCCCGCCCGCCCGCCCGCCCGCCCGCCCGCCCGCCCGCCCGCCCGCCCGCCCGCCCGCCCGCCCGCCCGCCCGCCCGCCCGCCCGCCCGCCCGCCCGCCCGCCCGCCCATTTGAAACTTGTCTAATGAGATCATCATTTGTCCAACATGTGCCCAACTGCTGGTTTACACGGGAGATTAATTATGAAATTGTCCAGTCCACGCGAGACCGATTAGCGAAGGCAGTTTGAGGCTATGGTTGGGCTAATTCTAATTTGATTAACAGTTGGCTGCGATTTTGAAGCGGTAGCCAATCAGCGACCGACAACTGGAGAGTTCGTTATGACATTTCAACCTTAGCTGTACATTGTCATGCAGAACGGTTTCGCCCGATCAGTTGAGGCACAATTTGCTCGTGTAAACCGGCCTTAACTGATCTCAAAACAGGAACAAATGTCTGTAATCCGAGCAACGGTTGACAGAATGTTGACTATGCGACTTCTTGCAGATGCGTGCAGCAGACGTAGCTCAAATCAAGGTTAGTTATTTACGTTTCTATAATGTTCACTGAACAGAATCAGAATCATTACTTTATATATATATATATATATATATATATATATATATATATATATATATATATATATATATATATATATATATATATATATATATATATATATATATATATATATATATATACATATATATATATATATATATATATATATATATATACATATATATATATATATATATATATATATATATATATATATATATATATATATATATATATATATATAATGTTATCAACGTTAAAATGTGGTAAGGTCCACCTTTAATGAAAACCTGGATTGTTGTGTTTTATTTATGTACATTCATAGTATGTAGTGAAACAAAAAGGTGACAATGTATTTATAGTGTTTGAGTGTAGTATAGTGTTTGAGTGTAGCTAACATCATTGTAGTTGATTGCATATATATGTACAGGTATAACAGTTGTTGATTGTGCACTTGTTTTTGTAATTATGAATGTTATTATACTTTGCGTAGTTTATGAAACCCTGTAAACTGTATGTATAAAGTTTGTCTTTCACACTTTGAGAGGTATTGTTGATAGTATTTGGTGAACTGTATTAAGAATTTAAGATATTGTTTTGCAAATGTATGCTTTGTACCATAAACGTGAATTTTATTTTGGTTGCGTGTATTATAATCATGAATCTTGGTGTTTTTTGCTATCTTCCAATGTTGTAGTTATGTAGATAATTTATTATGTATTAATTTATAATAATTATAATAGTATTATTTATAATAATTATGATATGATTATTATGATAAATAATGCAAATTTTAATTCTAGAAGGGCTAACATATCGTTCACTTTTAGTAAGTTTATTTTTTTTAAATAGAGGGTCAGTATGAAAGTTGAAATTACTCAACGTTATTATTCGTATAGCCCTTTTCTAAAGTTGATAAATTCTATGACAGTGGAACCCCCAAGTCATTAAACAATAATTTATATGTGGTAATAATAACGTGTTACATAGCATAATGTTAATGCTCAGTACTAGTTTAAGTCTATATCTATTATTCAAGAACTTTTGTTTGATATATTTTCAGAGTGTTTTTTCCAGTTTAGTTGTACATCCAAAGTTAATCCCAAGAAATAAAAATCGTCAACCTTTGTAATTATTATATTATTTATTTTAGGAACAGGTGTTTAAATTTTTTTTGGCAGGTGGAAAACCATGAATTTGGATAACATAATGTTAAGGGAAAGTTTAGTAATTTTTAGCCATTCATTAGTTTTGTAGAATTCTTCATTTATCAGTGTATCAGCATCATAATTATGTGCATTTGTGGAATTGCTCATTGTACTTAAAAAAGTGGTATCATCTGCATAGGATATGAAGTTGAACATTTTGCTGGCTTGTGAAAAATAGACTATAGATAATAATTTTTTTTTCTCTCCAAGAATGGAGCCCTGGGATACACTAGTTGCTATAAGGTAAGGTTTCTAATTTTACATCAGCAATTTCTACATATTGTGTTCCATGTGATAAATAGCCTTCATATAGTTTCAGAAGTACCCGTTCAATATCATAATGGTTTAATTTACACAGTAATGTCAAACGCTTTAGAGAGGTCAAGGAATATACTGACCGAAACCTTATTATTATCCATTTCGGTTGTTATTCTGTCTATCACTTCTAAGGCTGCGTGTTCAGTCGAGTGACCGGAGCGGAAGCCATATTGATTTTTTTTTTAAGTTTCATATTTTTGAAATTGGAGGATAGTTGATTGCCCATGATTTTTTTCCAATACTTTTTATATGGCTGGTAGAAGGGAAATTGGTATGTAGTTGTTGATTATTGTCGGGTCACCCTTTTTAAATATCGGAATGACTTTGACCACCTTTAATTTTTCGGGCAATATCCCCATGTTAAAAACTTGATTTATAAATAGCATTAAAGATTTTATTATTTTTTGGTGCAATTTGTTTTAGCAAAAAAGTTGAAATGCCATCAAACTGATTACTGTTTTTAGACGGAAGATTGTCTATTGTTTTCTTGCACAATTAGTTCGCCAACGTTATTAAATGCGAATTTACAGTTTAAATGTACTTCAAGGTAGTGCTAGAAATCTTTATCTCCCGGGTAGGTTATGTTATTGGCCAGATTTATATATATATATATATATATATATATATATATATATATATATATATATATATATATATATATATATATATATATATACATTTATATATATATATATACATATACATATACATATATATATACATATATATATATATATATATATATATATATATATATATATATATATATATATATATATATATATATATATATATATATATATATATATATATAATAGCTCTCTCATTTTGTGTGCTTATTTTAATCCATTTTGTATTTGGTGGATTGACTAACGAAATGTCTAAGAAAATAAAGCAAGGGAGGTTATCAGATAATATGTTTATTAATATACCAGATGTAGCTGTGGCTATTAATCTCTGACATTTACAGAATATATTATCTATTAGGGATAATCTTGCTGGAAGTGTGATTTGTGGAAATAGCCTATGGGAAACCATGTATCGTGGGGCGCGGTGGCGTAGCGGTTAAAATGTCGGACTCTCAATCGAGAGAACCCGGGTTCGAATCGGTTAGCTGCCGCTTCGAAGCTTTGGCAATTTCGATCAGTCCACGTTGCCACAGTTAAGTCAGCTGTATAAATGAGTACCCAGAGGTAGATATATGAACGAATACTCTTCGCGCAGTAATTGCAGCATGGCTGAATGCTTCCCAGTGTAGTCGATATGGCGTTGGAGTGAACAAGTCTGCTAGGGGATGAAGTGTAAAGCGCTTTGAACAGTCCCAAAGGCGGGATACCGCGCCACATAAAAACGTGCCTAATGTGCGTATCTATCGCGTCGACGTGCCTCTCCAAAACAGAATATTCGCCATACGTTGCACTCTAAATCCATGCATCCAACTTGGTTTGCGCCTCAAAGTGAATTCAGTGGTACGATATGTATATATATATATATACGAACCAAGTCAAAAACATTTAACATTATGCATCTTGAAACAGAGTGACATCCGATCACTACAATTTGCTTGGGTTCAGGCTGCTAGAATTTACACAATCTGTAGGTGGTTTGTTGCATTCATTTATTGTTCTCTGTGAGAATGAGTACTTTCCGATATATGCAACCTATACTTATCCTTCACTAATATTCCATTGAGTCATCTAGTTCTACTGTCTTTCTTAACAAAATATTTCTATCAATATCTTCATGCCCATTCAATGTCTTGAAAAACTTTCTTTCGATCTCCTCTTAACCTCCTTGTATATATGATTGTTAAATCATATTCTTTAAAGCGTTCGGTTTTATCAAATTCCAGATACGTGTAAGCGCATCGTTCATTGTGACGAGTGCCCGGATCCTGACGTGCAATGCGTTGCCTGTGCTGTCGGTCAGATGATGTCACCCGACAGAAAGAAATGCGTCGGTAGGCTTGCATGATTCTTCGGTTCCGCTCCCTATATTTCCACAATGATGGGTTAGGGGCTGTTCACAATTGTCGATAGTTTTATATTCGTACAAAGCGTACTAATTATCGTACCTTATTTGTACTTAAAAGTGTTGATAATCTTCCAGATTGAAAAATATATTTATTGCTGCAACAATGTTATGATCCAGTGCATGTACATACGATAACAATCATCATAATATGTTTGCAAACATTTATTTCCAATAATTATGTTAAAGCGTTGTATTTTTGTAACAACTCCATGATATCATATTGATCATTGTTGTCCTCGAAGTTGTGAATTTCGACGTCAGACTGTATTGCAGCGCCACGCCGTGACTGGTTACGCCATTTTGAAGTATAATAGTTCCGCAGCATTCGCCACGCGGCGTTGCATGACACAACTGTGGTCATATTTCGCATTGACTACCTACCCGCATTAGTATGCAATCAGTGTAAATGTATATACATACGACGGGTCACTTGCTTGATAAGCAACTGCTTTTTCAAGTGTATGCTAGGCTCGTGCGTGTCGAGCAGGGCGCCTCAAAAGGAACTCGCCGTGCAAGCTGTGGTCAATTGATTGGATCTCGCGAGGCTTTGGCACATTTGCTAAAATATTCGCGTCTCACTTTAGACGTGTTGTAAAGAGATGCTTATATGTTATCTGCGTGCCATTTGACGTTGTAAAAAAAAAACATTTTCAAACCGCACAGAATCGCAAGGAATATATCACACACCCGTAGAATGGTAAAATAAAAAACAGTCCATATGACACGCACGAACGAACGCACGCACGCGCGCACACAAGCATTTTAGTTCGTTGTAGTGAATAGAACTAAGATGTTCTAGACTTATATTCACAAAGACGAGTTTCCATTAGCTGTTTCAGCGTGTGATGGCAGTACAGCGTTTCTGACTGCATCGGAAGGAACGTTTGGCGTCAACAAGACACAATACGTAGACAACATGGACTGTAGTTGGAAGATCAAAGTGAAGACATCCCAGGTAAACGATTGTATAGCAGCACATTTTTATATAGGGACGGTTCGGCAATATGAGCATACTGGTAATATGGGCCGCTTCAATCATAGCTTAGAAATAGTACACCATATGTTGTCATCTGGCGATTACTTGCTGAGTTAAAGTAGTGTGGCAGACCGCGCAGGCACTATTTGAATGGTAAGACAACACAATTTAGAAATATTTACGTGAATAACATTTAAACAAATTTCTTACGATTTCCGCATGTTGGACGAATGCGCACAGATCATAGACGTGTAATCTATATCCACATGAATTGCGTTTTTCGATGAGTTTATTATTCTGTCAGACTGTGTCATATGCATATAGTGTCAATTTCCCATCGTGAGGCTTGTGTGCGTGCGTGTGCGTGCGTGCGCATGCGCGTGCGCGCGCGTGTGTGTATGTGAGTGTATACCCATGTTGAGTAATGATTCATGTGTGTTGTTTGTGGCGGTGGGTGTATGAGTGCCTGTGTGCGAGCATCTTGCATGCATGCGTGCGTGTGCCCATGTTCAGCAATGACTCTTGTATTGGGCTAGGCTACGAATCTGGTGTGTCTAGGACCATCTTGAGTAATATGATGACTCATGCCCATAGTATCCACGGGCCATGCTCATATTTCCAACGCGTAATGTAATATGAGCCATTTTGAGAACATTTTCTCCTCATTGAAAACGTAAACAACCCACATGTGCAACAATACCTACAGCAATAGTCTATTCCGAGAACTTTTACCTCAACTTTACAGACAACAAATATCTAGAATATCAATGTGAAAAAAATTGGCTCATATTGCCGAACCTTCCTCTATGCTAATAAGACAATCCTCCACATGATTTGTCTCACTAGAAACATTGAGGTTAGAAACTTGTTCGTGTTCCTGACCCCACTGGTATATTGCAATATGAGCAAACATGTTGTTTAGTGAAATATTTAATTTGCTGCAAGGAAAAATTAAACATTTTGCATGGTATTGATGTGGGACATTATAATATCTAGATTTTAAAGATATAATCAGGTAGCTAGCTACCCATGCAAATGACTTCAATGACAATTTTTACCTGATGTAGTTTTTCGTAGTGTTGATTATTCATCTCTAAGGTGTATATAACGTTACCCAGGTGGGTGTGGAGTTCTCACTCTTGGGGAAATTGAAAACAATGAGACAATCCAAAATAACCACCACCGAATCGTGAAAATCAATCTTCTCAACCAAATAGGATACAAACATGATTAAAATGTCTTTTTATATGTTTTCAGACATGTTAAATGCGATGCCACCATTATAAAAAAAACAAGATGGCGGCTACGTGTTTGCTAAACATGGTCGCCGACGATGTGACATACAACTATATTTCAAATTCGGCAGGCAGATAACTTAACACCTTGAATAAATTAATGTTCCCTGTGTTATCAGATGTGGAGAATTACATAAGATCATAATAAAAAAAAACACACAATTATAACAACATATTGCCATATTATTACTAAGTATCTATGAACAATACAAAAACGGGCATATCGTATAGATTTATAAAATGAGTATCCAGACACCGTAATTTATTAGATAAGCATGTTTTACTCACCTTCCTCAAATTGCTTGTTAATTTTTAAGCATCAGTCCTCCTCATCGTCACCACCCTAAGCTCGTCTACTCCTCTCATTTAGGCAATCATGCTCACCCTGGCAGGAGCAAATTAGTGTGCACGCCATGTTGTAGCAGTTGCGCTTCACATTGAGCGGAATCTTGAGATTGTATTTGGTTTTAGCATCCCTCATATTTTCAACTGATTGTTCCCTGGTCGTGTATCCTGCAATGTTCTCATGGGCTCGCCAGTTCAAGATCGAGCTGTGTATCACAGGTTGTGATACTGTGGCTTCGTACTTTAACACTGGCAAGGCTGCAACTCTTAAAGTTCTTAGATCTGGAGAACATTAACTTAACACCGCCAACACCGAATGTCACGGAACAACACCGGATGTCACGGACCAACACCGGATGTCACGGAACAACACACTTCATGATGGCTTGCTATGGTCAACATAGCACGCCAACTACTGTGATATTTCAAAGTTGGTAGACGCAAGGTCAGCCAGCTAAAACGTTTTTCATTACCTCCCACAGGTGAAGCCTTTCAAAAAAATGTGGCCATCTTCAAGTGACAATTTGGTTACACTCCTTGGACCCAAACCCGCTAATGCTAAAACTTACTGCGTACAGTTGGTCGCAGGAGGAGGGATCCAATGCACTCAGCCCAACTACTATCCCTGTTGATATCGTCATAGCCCCAACAGGGTTGTTCAACGCTCCAACTGCAACTGCTCCAACATGGCATACACACAAGTGTTGGTACTGCCAGGGTGAGAACATGGCATACACACAAGTGTTGGTACTGCCAGGGTGAGAATAAATGCCTAAATTAGAGGAGTAGATGCGTTCAGTGTGATGAAGATGAGGAGGACTGATGCTTAGAAAATTAACAAGCCTATCTAATCAATAGTGGTGTCTGAATAATAATTTTGTATATTTATGCGATATGCCCGTTTTCGTATAGTTCAAGTACACATAATAATATGGTCACGTGTTGTTTCGAATATATTTTGTTTTTAAGAAATTATGATCTCCTGTGATTTTTCACATCTGATAACATACGGTTAACTTAGTTATGTTATTTGATCACATCGTCGTCAACCATTTTCAGCATACACGTGGCCGTCATCTCATTTTCTGTTGATTGTTGTTTTTAATAATTGCGGTATCGAATTTCTGATTTTTGAAAACATATAGGAAAAATTTCATCTCGCTTGTATCTTATCTATTTGCGAAAATATGATAATATGTTGCTCGGCACGATTCTGTGGTGGCCATCTTGGGTTTTCTAACTTTTTTTTAATTTCCCCAAGGGTGAAAACCCCACACCAACATAGGTATCGTTATGTATATGCAAGAGATGAATAATCAACAATAAGAAAAAAACTATATCAGGCGAAAAGAGGTTACCCTCTCGGCTGCCTGAGTAATATACCATAATCTACGTGTGGTCTGCCACAGTTTGTTTCGACATGTTTACACTACTGGTATTTGCACGGAATTTGTCTTCATAGTTTGTCGTCTTCTGTGATAATTAGTACGTTATTATACCAAATATACACTGTACCATTGTGCATTCACTGAAGCTACATCGCATATAATACAAACAAATGTGCAACACATACGTGCACGTGTCTTTGTCTGCGTTGAAGCGTGTGAAATTGCGCGTTAATGAACAATGCATGTTCCCCGGATTAGCTTGCGCGTGGGCCATATACTTTCCCTTGTCTGATGCCATATATTTCCCGCGTGCAGTGGCACCCTTCAGTTGATTAATTGACCAATAGGTGTTGCACAAACCAATTCACTGAATGAACCATACGTTGATACTGAATATGACATTCTGATTTGTAGATAGTTAAATTGAACTTCCTCACGTTCGACGTTGAGCTGGGTAACCCTTGCACTGAGCATGACACCCTTAGAGTGCACGACGGGGTGGACACCTCAGCGCCATCTCTAGCCACGCTCTGCGGACAGACAGTGCCGGGAGACATCGTTTCCAGCAACAGTTACATATTTGTGCATTTTAAATCTGACAAAAAAGTCACACAGAATGGCTTCCAGATTAAGTATACGGCCATACCCCGCAGTAAGTGTTACCTCGCAGAAAACATACCCATCGGTACTTATACAATTGAATTTCCAAATATGTTTGTATTATCAATGTCATCATCTGCTGGAATCAGCTCCTGCTCCTTTCAAACGGAGTCTACATATTGCCTCCTCTGATAAAATGTGTTCGTAATTTTTATAGAGTATATAAAATCATCCACCATGGAGAAAATCACAACGAAAAAAGGCATGTGGATAAACAATTGCACAGTTGATGTGCGAACTCTGCAACCCGACCTTGGACGCATTACGACTGGAAAGATGGTGGTGTTGTTTGCATCCCCAATAAAGGGAGTCTCACAGTATGTGATGACACTAGCTGCGTGTCAATAGCATGAAAGGTGTACTGCTAGGTCATTTTGAACCGAATGCGAGCAATGGTAGGTGGCGAACTGCGTGACGAACTAGCAGGCCCAAATGCTCACGTCCCGAGCAAATCACCATCGGGCGTAGCATCGAGAAATATCAAGAATAACAATTACCCATCGCAATCAACTTCATGGACTTCACCAAAGCGTTCGACAGCATCCATATACCACTAATCGAAAAAATATTATATGTTGCATAGAAACAGAAGTCGGCTATAGCAACTGGTTCCACGGCATGACCAGTGTCAGACAAGGCTGCATCCTTTCTCCCCTTCTCTTCGCGGTGACCATCAACTGGATTTTACATCTGGCAGCAAAAGCTGTTAAGGCATTTGAAGAGGAGTATCCGACTTTGTCGATGACATTGCTGCCCTCTCAGACGTCACCCAGGCCGCCAACTTGTGGAGTCAGTCAACGCATACACCAATGGGCTGGGACTCGTCATCAGTGCAAAGAAGACAAAATGTCGACAGTAGAACGCACATATGCTTTTTATCAAACAGAACAAATGGATGACGTCACCTATCTTGGCAGTTCTATCAACATCCAATGAACTATCGGTCGTGACCTAAACTACAATGTATGAAAAGCGTCTGCAGCCTTCAATAAATTGTGCGAAAAATTGGAACAGCAAGAAATTTACCGTGCAACCAAAATTCTGTTTTTACAAGTCTAACGTTTTACCGACCCTGCTCTATGGATGCGAAACATGGCACATCAAAATAAGCCAAAAAAATAAACTTGTGACAGTTCGACACTAAGCGCCTTCGCACGATCTTTCGCTCTAGCCATTACATAACTAGCGATGAGGTCAGAGAGCGGTCCGGAAAACTCCAATCTCATCAACGGCCTACACGAGACGCCTGAGCTGGCTGGGTCATGTCAGAGACTATCTCCAACCGGACCTGTTGTTCATCATGGTGGACACCAGCTGGTCAGAGAAGAGGATGACGATAGAGAATGAACTGGCGCCAAACTAAGAGCCGAGACTTACTACTGGTCAGCAGAACATGTGGCATCTTTTTAGCGGTCAGCAGCTGACATGATGCTAGCTGACATGATGCTAGCTGCTGATCGATCGCTACAGTTACTCCTACAATCCTTTGCCAGGACAGTTGTTCTTCAACAGTCTACACATTTCGATTCTTTACTGGTGGATTGAAAATGTACACTATCTAGAGTTTCAAATGCATAATATCTTAGACTGTTGGTTTGTACCACAGTTGCACAGTTGTCACCTCTGCTATGGTGCTTTTTCAAAAGCATCACATTGTTAGAATAAAAGGATAAAAATATACATATATAAAACCTAGACAATTATATCACACAGTGCTATATATAATAAAAATATTATATCAACAAGTATGATGATAGAATAAAAAATAAAATCCAGACAATTATGTTATATGGTGCTATATACAAATATAAAAACGATGAAAGGTTAAATAAAGCATGATAGGATAAAACAATTAAAAAGAATGAATATATATATATATATATATATATATATATATATATATATATATATATATATATATATATATATATATATATATATATATATATATATATATATATATATATATATATATATATATATGTCTGTATATATATATATATATATATATATATATATATATATATATATATATATATTTAATTATTTTATTTATTACCTATATATATATATATATTAATTATTTTCTAGATTTTATATATATATATAATTTTTTATCATATCCCATACTCGTTTTATGTAATATTATTCTTTTATTATTATTTTCATTATTAACCTGTACAGCAGTATCGTAGTATAGATGTTATGCTATAGAAACGAATAAACGCTAAACATTGTATTTGCAACGATTATATACAACACTTTTACAGCCTGTGATCCCAACTGCGACAGCTGCGTCAAAAACGGAGCCGGGAAGTGTGACACGGGAGAGTGTCACGATCGCTACGTATTCGATAGTGCCAGCAAAACATGCAAACGTGAGTTGTTGCTCTCTTGTTTTATTTCTCCGTTACTGATCCTGCTTGACTGAAGTCTCAACCACCCTTCTCCTCTCCCCCATCTCTCGGTTGCGTTCTCCACTTTATCCCCCAATCCCACCAAATCTCTTTTCACACAGTCCTCCCATCTCAATCTTCCTCTTTTCCTTCTACCCTCCACTCTCTTCGTTGACCGTTCCCCTTCCATTCGTTCCATGTGTCCAGCCCACTTTACCCAACTCCTCACCAGTTTCCTCCTGTAACTATCTTTCACACCAACCTCCTCCCTCAGATCCTCTATTCTTCGCTTGGCGACTGGTTTCACTACGAAAATTTTTCTCACCCAGTTATTTTCGCAAATTTGGACGTTTTCTTATTGTTCAGCAACAATCCCATATGATAGGAAACGACACTTGATTATATCCGAGGTCAGAACAACAATAAAATAAAATAAACAAATAAAATTATAGTTAAAAACATGTTTATCTTTATTTTTACAGCTACAGAAATAGACCTGCTGATTTGGTTACCTACTATCGATACTGTCAATAGTTCAATGTACTATCAACGATAAATATCGATAGTTAAATTTACTCTCGATTGTACTGTTTCGTCACATCGACAATCGCGATGCATCGATAGTTCGATGTATTTCTACACCCCTAGTCCACATATTATGTATGCATCAGTTTTATTGGAACAGCATATTTTAAGTAGTTCCGATTAATGAACATTGGACTGAATCATATCAGACAGATGTTTATGCCGGAACGAATTAGTCATATTCATAAATAATAAATAATAATAATAATAATAATAAAATACGATATTTGTATAGCGCCATAATCACATAGTGCTCTATGGCGCTTTACAATACAGTAATAATACAGCTAAACGTATATAGACAGTTAAATAATTAAAATAATAAATAAATTAAAAACAATACAACTAAAAATCATACATCAAATTAAACAGCTAAAATACATGTACAATTTAAAGGCATTTAAGTGCATTACAACTAAGATGTATACATGGAATAAAATAATTTAAATGATAAGTTACATTAAGAGCAATATAATTATGTAGGTATCAAATGGGATTAAAATAGTAAAATAA
>OY759269.1:15472762-15497762 GCA_963662155.1 Lamellibrachia columna
TAACTATTACATGATCAACGGTTACTGCGAATGAAGCATTCCCAACACTGATAAAAATGATTGTCCAAACTGTCTTAACAGAAATGTGTCATATTAAAAATATATAATTAATTGATTATTTGCCACAATTGCCAACCTTTTCACTCTTGTAGTGTGTGACCCTCACTGTAGCGGCTGCTCAGAGCCAGGAAAGTGTGACTCGAACAAGTGTCGCACTGGATACGGATACAAATCTACCGACAAAACATGCATAGGTGAGTGCGTAAGAGAACACAAACGGTTTAAGGCCGTCAAAACAATATGATATTTAGCCAACCACAACAAGCATTTTTATTTCTCCATGCACCCACAAAAGCCACAGCCACTTTCTCCTATATAGCGACGTTCACCTATATAGTCACGTTGTCCTACATTGTCACATTCACATATATAGCCACGTTATCCTACACAGCCACGTTCACATATATAGCCACGTTCTCCTACATAGTCACGTTCACCTATACAGCCATGTTCTCCTACATAGTCACGTTCATACACATATATAGCCACGTTCACCTACATAGCCACGGTTTCCTATATAGCGACGTTCGCCTACATAGCCACGTTCTCCTACATAGCCACGTTCACCTATATAGCCAAGTTCACCTATATAGCCACTTTCTCCTACATAGCCACGCCACATTCTCCTATATAACCACGTTCTCCTACATAGTCACGTTCTCCTACACATCCATGTTCTCCTACATTGCCAGGTTCAACTATATAGCGACGTTCTCCTATGTAGCCACCTTCTCCTACATAGCCACGTTCTCCTACATAGCCACGTTCTCCCACATAGCCACATCCTTCTATGTAGCTACGTTCTCCTGTATGGCCACGTTCTTCTAAGTAGCTATACTCATTCGAGCAGAATGGGCAGTTGTCAAGGGGCCTCAGCACAATATTTTTTATGGAGACACACGCAACACGTTTTTTGGATCATGCCCCCCTACCCTTAGCTTGGTATTTATGTCATGCTCTTGTTCAATTATGTGTCACGTTTGTGTCTACGGGCATATATACTTAAATACAATAAGTATTGCCCAATGATGCAGATTTGCGTCCTCAATGGTAAAGCGTTGTGTTGCGCTTTGAAGTCCGTAATTATTGTACATGACGGGTCAATCTTTACCGTGGGCCTCCATAACCATAAGGCCGACCCAGTAGTGCTTGTGTTTGTAAAAGATAATTGTGTTTGATGTAAATCAATGTGTGTTTGATATGAATTTACACTTTTCATGAGCGTTTTTCGTATAGCCTGCGATTTACACTGCAGCAAGTGTGTTGCCAATGAAGAAGGTTGCGACTCGGGCAATTGTGAACACGGCTATACACTCCATGCCACAACCAAGACATGTATACGTGAGTACACACATCGCGTATACTCATGAATATGCACGGTACATGAACATATGAGCAGACACAGCATATGTACACACGAGTATGCACAACACATTACACGTGAATATTTATAACACACGTACATATGAATATACACATCACGTGTACCCGTGAGAACATACAACACACATATACATTATTATTGATATTAACTATTTTTACAATGTTCACTTAACCAGTTAATATTCGCAACAAGTATTAATATTATCTATTTTCCACGATGTTCACTTGTAATAAACTTGTCGTTGAACAAATATTCAGATATTTCGATTTGTTCCATAATGAGATAAAACAGTGGGTTTCGGAATGTAGTACATAGTCCTATATGAATTATGAAAGTGCAGGTATGTTGATATTTCGATATGACCGTTATCCGCCTGTCAACAGCAAGTGGGAGATCTACGACTTCATATGGTGTGTGGAAGGTAGATGAAGATCTGGCGCTGCGGGTCTCGTGACGCGGCCGGGACAAAAAAATGTGGACGGGTGTGCCCTGTCCTGGCGGAAGGGTATTACAATATTAGTGTATATTAACTTAAGTATGGTGTTCTCTCTGCAGACATTAAAAGATATGCTGTTTGGCCATTGATTTTGGCCGGAAATCGGCAGATGGTGAGATTATGCCAAAATTGAAGAAGAATGTTTTTTTTGGTGCAAAACGGGAGTCTTGAAACTTCTGAATAGTGTCCACGTCGTGAACTTCTTACTCAATGTGTGGAATGTCTTGCAGAGTGCGCCGCCAACTGCAGGGTCTGCAACACAAAAGGCCCCGGAAACTGCGACCCGGGTCAATGTGCTCGACGCTATGCCTACGACCCTAGTTCAAACTCTTGTGTTGGTGAGTAGTGTCACTTTCTTGACCAGTTTGTATTGTTTATACTGGAAGTTACTTCCATAAGTCCTTCATATTATAACATTGTAACCATGTGAGAATTTGTTTTTCTATATTGTTATTGTGCTTCTGCAAATGTTATATCGTGAACGCATCTAATAAAGTTACATTAATGTCTGAATTGACTGCTAACATATAAATTCACAATACTGGGAACATGCAGATTTCTGGCGGCCACTATCTTATATATGCAGCGTCTATGCCAGGGGAAAGTAAAATATCTCACACAGGGAAATGTCGTGGACTCATAGTTATACCTATAATCTGAAAATGGTATCCCCGGCGGTGGTTCTGAGAGCATCGACCGAGTATTATTATCAGGCTCCAACAAAATTATTGTACATAACTACGGACACCTAGCTTTGAGTTACGTAATCTACATGGAACGTCCACATATGTTCCTTCATAATATGCCCACCCCAGTAGAATGTTGTTTATGTACGAGCGATCCACATGGGCTCTAGGGGAAATATCAGCCCCATACCTGCGAAACTGAAGGAGATATGAGGGAACAAACAGATCACGCATTCCTTTTCATTATGATATTATTATTTCAAGTATGGTTTCAGCCTGCCCAGTCGACTGTGAAGAATGCACTTACAACACTAGCCTCTCCCAGCCAACGGCACAGTGCAAAAAGTGTTATGGTCCACGTGGCGTCAATAGTGATGACACCTGCTCAGGTGAATACAGGTGCCACTGTCCACAATGCACAGTCGAAGCTTCCGTACCACCTAAAACTGGTACCCATACAATATAATATAACTTCATCATTTTTGTGTCAAATAACACATTCTTTGATAAGCATTTGTTTCACACGATGCATGATAAATATGAAACATTTTGGATGGATACCTTTAATTTCCTTGATTTTGTTGAGGTTAGAGAACAGATCCAGAAGTCGGCCTTGGTGCTGCAGACACACTAGAAATCCTTGCTTTGTCCCAACTTCTTGTTTCGTCTTAAAGGGAATGCACACCGATTTTCATTGGTTAACTGAACGACTGTTTTATGGCACAACGATTTTTGTTGGTTAACTGAACGACTGTTTTATGGCACAACGATTTTTATTGGTTAAGTGGATGACTGTTTTATGGCACAACGATTTTCATTGGTTAAAGGGAATGTACAACGATTTTCATAGGTTAGCTGATATGGAACGTTTCGCATAATGAAAATGCTCTAATATTATGCTGAATATTTCGACCTCAAAGTACATCTAAATTATAATTGTTATACTTCATGTTTAATCTGTATTCCTATAGTATATCTACTCTCAGAAATGAGAAAATGTTATGGTCTGCCATTGATTGCCGAATATATATACTGATTATATATATATATATATATATATATATATATATATATATATATATATATATATATATATATATATATCCCGATAATAACACGTTTTGAATGTACGTTGTTTTTAAACAACCGGGGCTTTGCAAATTGTAATAAATTCATTGTCGCAACCTCAGTAACAATGTCAACTATATTTTGGCGAACATCTGTCAGCAGTGAAGTCTTCTTCTGTAAGTTCCTGGAAATCTTTAAAGATGTTTACACATTTCAATTGGCATCCTAATTCACTACGTTACACTTACAGCCTGTGTAGTTAACTGCCACAGCTGCATCGTCAACGGCGCCGGGAAGTGTGATTCGAACCAGTGCTATGCTGGCTACACGTTTGACCTTACAACCAAAACGTGTATAGGTGAGTTTGCGTCCACGTGTATAGGTGAGTGTGCGTCCACGTGTATAGGTGAGTGTGCGTCCACGTGCACGCTGACACGCTTCTGTTCGGTTCAAGTTAAAAATACCACAACTGCCGCCGCCCCGCCGCCGCCGCCGCCGCCGCCGCCGCCGCCGCCGCCGCCGCCGCCGCCGACGACGACGACGACGACGACGACGACGACAACAACAACAACAACAGCAGCAGCAACAACAACAACAATAACAATAACAACTCAGTCTGGGGGACCAGTCGTGAGACAACGCGACACGTGCGACGCGTGATATCGATAGCATTGTCGGCTGTTATTCCCAAATAAAAAGGGCAGGTCACTATTTTACATACGAAATCATGCCATACAAATAAAGTGCCAGTGATGTTTTTATAGCCATAACTATTTGTATAATAAAACATATTCTGAACATGGAAAGGAAATATTTGTGGACTACGACACGAAGTCATAGTTCGAATTGTTGAACTCTTTTTTCAGAAGCAGAATAAGGATATTCGCACTTTTTACAAGTCAATTGATAATCTTTTGCAGCCTGTGGTCCTAACTGCGACAGCTGCGCCACCAACGGAGCCGGGAAGTGTGACAAGGGCAAATGTCACCCTCGTTACGGACTCGACGGTGCTACCAAAACATGCAAACGTGAGTAGAAACACTCCACGCCATATTGCATTGGAACAGTTTGGATTGAATTGCAAACCTACTCAACTGAAAATGATTCAGTCATACTATTATTACAAAAACGTGTAATGCGCCACATATCCGGGACCAGCAAGTTCACTGGCACGTGCAATCATTAAAACATACACTATACATGAAAATATAAGAATATTTAATATAAAATAGAGTATTTGATTGCAGTTAATAAATAAATAAGCATAACAATAAATAGATAACAAAAATACCTACGATTCATGGTCTCCTGTCACTGGTATTATTATTATTATTATTATTACTATTATTATTATTATTATTATTGTTATTGTTATTATTATTATTGTTATTGTTATTGTTAATGTTATTGTTATTGTTATTGTTATTATTAGTATTATTATTAAAAGTGTCTTTCGCAGTCGCGACAGCCAGCTTGCGCGAGCAGCTGGGACGACTGCTTACACCGCTTCTCTTGTAATGTTCTGTGTAATTTGCGCCACATGGTTTTGTTTATGGCGATCCGACGCAGCTGCTCCAGGTCGGCCCTGGTGTTCAGTCGCATGCCAATCTGCTGCAGGTCGGTGTCGAGAGAGCTGGGGAGGACGGTTCTGGGTCGGCTGCGATAACCATGGAGTCCGTCCGTTTGGTAGTTGGTAGACATTGCTTGTTTTGCAGGCGCCTTCTCATCCAAGCACAGAATGTGGCCGCCATCGCATGTCCATCACATATGTTCTTATTTGACGGCACCGGCACCGTTTATACAACTTCACGTTGCTTATTCTCTGTGGCCAGTGAACCCCGACGAGTGAGCTGAGCTGCTTCCGATGGAAGGCATCTTGTTTTTCCGTTTTCGACCCCGAGACCACATGAAAGAGACCACAAAGAGACCACGTGAAACGGAAAGCGGTGACCGCAAGCATTTTTCGGCGAGACAGGTCCTCAACGTCTCCGAGCAGGGATCCAAGTTTCTTGGTCGTTCTCCATTGTTCAGCAACACTGTCGGTTTCACGACTGATGATTGTAAGCTCCGTTTTCTCGACGTTGACGACACAGGAACCAGTCGCCCAGTGCTGTAGGCGTGATCTCGTTGACTTTGCACAGGGACTCGTGGTCTGTTGAGATAAAGTCGACGTCGTCTGCATATATTGCCTCGCTGGGTAAGTTTTGGTCGGCCGGTGGTCGGCGTGGGAGACATCCGCGCAACGTCCGAAGGGCTGCTTCGATGTACACAATGAAGAGTACCGGCGACAACGCGTCCCCTTGTGGAGTTCCGACTCTCGAGTTGAATGGGGCAGACAGGGCGTCATCATCCCTGACGGTGATTTTCGTCACCAATAGTAGAAGCCGTATAATTCGGAAATTGTCAGTGTTGAGGAACGAATACAACATATCCAGGACTTTCTTTCGACGGATTGTATTTAACGCATGTGATAAGTCGAAATCCAGTATTTCGATCACGTACTTGTATCGAAAACCGCTTTGGGATAGTGAAAGGAAGTCATTCACCGGGTCGGAGTTCTGATGTAATGTGAGGAGAGATAAGGTGTTTCGCAGAGTCGTCAGCAGGACTATTGTTCTTAGTCTCTTTAAAGGTCCAAGAAAGTTGCCGGGTTTCTGCAGTGCTATCAGTACCCTGTGCCTATTTCCAGTGGGATATGTTTCTGGAAGACTTCGTTGAACATGTCGTCTATGAGTCTGGAAAGTTCGTCTGGAATCGAGCCAAGTGTTTAGACTCGTCGTGCACCGTCAGCTTGGAGTGTTGTCGTCAGCCGAACGGCTTTTAACATCTGTAAGCGTTCTATCTCTTTGGTCCGTTTGTCCAGAAACGACGACGCGTTTTCCAGAGACCTCTTGCGCATTTCGTAAAGAATTTTACTGCGTCTTTTCCGTAGCTTCTTGCGTTTCATATCGTCCTTCGTATTTTCAATTCGTAGCCGCAAATCTGTCCGCTCTCTTGACATGGATTCGTTGACTGAGTCGAAAATTCCTTTGTTCGCAACTAGTTTTGGTCGTAGGCTGAAAGTCTTGTTGGCTGCTGCCTTGAGTATTTTGGCTATCGAGTCCCACGTCGTCTGTGGAAAGGACTTATCCAGTCGAGCGAGATTATTGGAGACCGACTCCCGATATGCTTCGCGCAAATTGTCCCGACCGCTAAGACGCTCAACGGGAAATCTCTCCAGTTTCGATTTTCTGCCAGGTCCGAATGTTCTGAACATCCTGTCTAGCTTGAATCTAACGACAAGGATCCTATGATCACTGTTAATCTGTCCTCCGTTGAAAGATCGAGCGTCCGTCAGTAGTTGCCGGTGGATCTGTTCACAGGGGATGTAGTCGAGCGGGTTGTAGATTACGACGACTCTAGCAGAGGTCTTGTCTTTTCGATGTCAGGTCCATGTGGATTTGTGTCGTTGAAACAAATTGAATGTTTCACAGGAGTGGGTCAATAATTCACCCATCATATTTCTACATCCCCGTTCGTGGCTTCCGATGCCTCGTTCACAGTACGTGCGTGTGCCGGCCTTTGCGTTCCAGTCACCGACGATAAAGCCCATTGTACCCGAAGCGACACAAGAGTATGTCGTCGAAATAGTTGAGTAGAACTCGTCGATTTCGTCCGCGCATGAGGATTTCGCACATAGAGTCAGTTGTAGGACTGAAACTCGGTTCGACACCTTCCAGAATTTGTATATTCTGTTGACCAGCTTCGTGTGAATTACAAAACCTTGTCCGTAGTGGTGTGAGTCTGCCGAGAGTTATAATAATAATAAATAAATAAAGAAAATACATACGATTAATTATCTCAAGTCACTGTAACATAACATATAGTTGGCATAAACACGCGGAGCATATTAAGTACAGTTGAGTCTCGCTACTAAGGGAGAGTAGTCGCGAGAAGACTGTACTACCGGTGTTGTATTTTTAAAAATAACACAATTTAACAAGATTGCCATCCAAAGCAAAACCCCATAATGGCAAATGGACAATGAAGCCATAGCGTTTTGTGAGTTTAACGATTGTTAATTTTTGGGTAATTCATCCTTCTGAGGTGTCAATGTTGTGCTTAGACATTCACGCTGCAAGCATTTACACAATCAGTAGCTAATGTGTTCCAGTTGTGGTTCGTCCTTTGTGGTCCTCCAGCTTTGCGAACTTTCTGCTTTCTCCTTACACCTGTGCTCCATTTTTACTGTCAATATGTTATATTACATGTATCTCTATTCATAGCTTCCTTTGGATTTTATAATTTTGTTTTAGCTATGTTGCTTGCCACTTTGTTATTGGTTTGTCATGTCCAGTACGCTTATTTATGTAAAAAAAATTCGGTTTTTGCAATTTTTATTTTCAAAAAAATTTGGTTGTTTGCTATTTTAAAATTTTTGCGCGATAGTTTGTTTGCCACGTCAAGAATAAAATGTTTTGATGCGTGTCTTTAAAATGCAAGCAACATAGTAAATAAGAAATGTGAATAAAACATTATGGAAGAAAATACTTACCTTCACATAAGGGAACACGTGACATTTTAGAAACGGTACTGATAAACGTTTACTTCCACATGCCTAGTCATATTTCTATCAACAAACGGACATGCTACTTCCGAAAATCCAATCTAGAGAAATGCGATCTTCTGGGAAATCATGAAACATATCTCTTTTGGAAGGTTGTTTTGCATATTTCTTTCAAACTGCTTTACGGTGTCGTCGCTTTCAGTGTGTCCAGACAAATGTTCCATGTGCGAATATATCAACAACAGGGCAGAGTGCACAAGCTGCAACGATCACTTTGGTCTCACAACTAATGACAAGACGTGCGCAGGTACATAATGTTGTATTCATACTTTCTTTCTGTACACGGCCGCAACATAGTGAAGACAACATAGTGAAGAGAAAATGCATTAACAACTATTTGGGGGTAGCAAATTCAACAATTTGTTTCCTGGAAAAGTTTGGACTTAATCGCAACCAACTGTGAGAATAAAAAAATACTGTTCATAGTGTCTTGTACAATATGCGCAAAACATTGTTGAATTTGGTAAGTTGCACGAGAGAAATAGAGAGAGAGAGAGGGGGGGAGTGAGTAAGTGAGTGAGAGGGAGGGAGAAGGATAGGGACGGAGGGGGAGGGAGGGATAGACAGAGGGAGCGAGAGAGGAGATAGTAGATGTCTTGTTCGCTGTGGCAATGTCTAAATCTAAATGTTTGACATGGAAGCCATGATTGTCATTTTGGTTGTTTTTTCTGAAAGGTAAAGTTATAAAGTGCCTAGAACAAAAGGGGAACACGAATATGCAAACAAGGTTAAACATACGTTCATATATTTTGTCGGTCGCTCTATATCATATACGAAAACAATAATGAGGAAATCATAATTACAACCCGTGGCAACACAAACATATATGTACTTTACCAGTTGCAACGTATGTTTAAATAATAATCATTCAATTCCCAGAGCAAGTATAGCCGTACTCACACTTTTTGCTAGCCATTTTATATATATTTTCCCGCTATATTTGTAGTCTGTGATACTCACTGCGACGGCTGCGCCACCAACGGAGCATGGAAGTGTGACCCGGACAAATGTAACGAGCGCTACGCACTCGACGGTGCCAGCAAAACATGCAAACGTGAGTATAACATTGCTATTTTATATGTGCTTTATTAACCAAACATTCAGAGAGTTTGGGCACTTTCGTGATACGAAACACCAACTAGCTGCGTGTCAGTTAGCCAGTGAAAATCGCCATACATTCCCTTTACGTCAAGCGTCTATATGTTTATACATTTCTTTTCGCCATCTTTCCAACATGTCTTTGTCAGTAGGTAGGATGATAGTGACCTCCTGGTATGATGACGTCATCGTAGACGTGCGTATCAGACTTCTTTCACGTGTCTTCCCCATCCTTGTGTCATTCTTATTGTCAGTATGTCAGGACGTCATTAATACCGACGAAGTCGTCTTGAGAAGATGTCGAAAACTTCTACTGAGATAAAAAAAACTTTTGGATATGTAAAAAAAACGGTTTCAACTTGACAAAGAACTGTCCTGAGAAATGTTCAATACTTCTAAGGACTACATCGTGAACAACCTCCATGTTTTTTACCACCTCATCCAACATGAAAGGTTGACGCATAAAAGCACAGAGAAGTACACTTATTTCCAGCGTGGTCCCCAATTTGTTGCGTGCTAACACTGGTACACATAAGTTTTTCCTAGTGTTAACAAAATAAGGGTGCTTGCCCTGTCCCCCCCTGGTGGGTACCCCGCCACCTTGCACGCAATTTTACCCAAACAAAACATTGTACTATTGTTCTTGCTGTATCCCGCAGCGTGCAACAGCGCCTTGGAGAACTGCTACAACTGCGCGTTCGATGCGTTTGTCTGTGCCAGTTGTTCGTCGTCGTATCAATGGAACAGTAGCACGAATCAATGCAGCGGTAAGTTAAAACACTTCACATACTGACTTACTTGACGTTAATGTATAGGCCATAGTGACCCCTCGATGTCCTCCGAGAAGTTGCATCCCTCTATTCTGTTCTATTTATGGCATGACGCGCTGCGGTCAACAGCGGGAGCCCAGTATCATTCCAGGTCTGGTCACTCCACCTCTTCAGTGGCCTTCATCTCTTCCGATGTCCTCTGCAATCTTGTTTGAATGCTTGCCTAACGATGTTGTGTCTTTGCATACGGTAAACGTGCCCAAAATATCTGAGTATTCTGTGTCTGATGACATATGTGATGGATTCAGGGGTAAACGTGTCCTCTCTGATCTTGATATTGTGTAGACTGTCTGCCCTGGTAACATCTCTAATAGCCAACAGGCAGCGCATCTCAAAAGCCTCAAGAGATTGTGTCTCCTGTAACCGTAGCATCCATGCCACCGAACCATATATTGCTATTGGCAATGTAAGCGCCAACTGTTCACTGGTAAGCTAAAGCACTTCACATATTACCCGAATAGTACCGCCAATTTCAGCCACACCTATTCACAGGTAAGATAAGAAACTTCACTAAGCAAATGTGTCAAGATGGCAGCAACTGTAGTTACCAAAGAAGCCGGAGCTAAAACACATGTTGGTCAGTCTGTGCAGTTGTGAAACAAATAACCAGTTGAACATACTGTGGAACATTAATGCTAATGTGTTTGTTGTCGTTGCCACAGGCGAGATTTCCAGTTTGTTGTCGTTGCCACAGGCGATATGTCCAGTTTGTTGTCGTTGCCACAGGCGAGATGTCCAGTTTGTTGCACGGCGGACTCTGGATGAACACGTACATGATGACTGCATCCTTGGTCGCCTACTTCGTCAGGCGACCAATGCTGTAGTCCGCCAACACGAGTTAGAAGAACGAAACTCCCGAGCGACAACAACGGCGTTATATTGGCATACGTGTTGTTTTAGTAGGATTAAGCATAACATTAACACTCCCTGGAATGATGTGTCAGTAGTCCCAACACATATATGGGCACTGCACAGCTGCTACACCAGGCAAACACGCACGCAGGCACGCACGCACGCTCGCACGCACATGCACACGTACGCGTATTATAACAACACAACTGTTTATTCTAAGGGACACCAATATTTAAATGGTTGTATGTTGATAATAATAAACACACACATGCACGTACGCACACACGCACGCACGCACGCACGCACGCACGCACGCAAGCACGCACAAAACACACACACACACACACACACACACACACACACACACACACACACACACACACACACACACACACACACACACACACACACACACACACACACACACACACCAATACACCGTACAGTAGAAAGTAATCTAGTGTGCACAGAGATACGAACGGTCTATACGTAGTTTTAGTTAAGGTCCAACGCATACTGGCAGTGAGAAGTTTCATACGGGCAACATGTTTTGACAACTGGTTTGCCTTAAGATTGCCGTCAATAGAGTGAGGATATCCGGACAACCACTGAATTTGTGAATGAAGTTCGTTGTTAAAATTACAATCCATAGCTATATATATAAATATATACATAGCTATATCCATAGCTATATATATATATATATATATATATATATATATATATATATATATACACACACACACACATATATATATATATATATATATACACACACACATATATATATATATATATATATATATATATATATATATATATATATATATATATATATATATATATATATTGTATTTTAAACTGATACATGTGTTCAATAAGTAAAAATTCTTGACAGTAATGGTTAGTTGTTTTTATCCAGTACGTCATAGTTCCAATGTTTGTCATATGAGAAAGGATGCAGTTATTTCTGCATAAACAACTACGATGCATTAACTATAGTATTCACAATATACAAGAAACTATTTTTATTAACAAACTGAAATGTATTGCGCCATTAAACATGTAATATGTTTTGATATAAATGTAAATCAGGTGAAAACTGCAAATAATATAGCATAAAAAAGACATATGACACTATAAATTAAATGAAGAACATCACACAGTAAATGAAGAATAGTACAAAGATGAATAGAATGAAAGTGCACAATAGTATGCCCATGTTGTTGACGTTCTCCGTACCATGGAAGTAATAGTCCATTACGTAAACCAGACAGTGAATGGTGTATATCAGTTGTGGGTACGTTTTTAATGGAAAAAAAACGAGTTGATGATCATGATCAGTCATAACACGAAAGTTATTTATTATTCAAATATAACAATTGTAGGAATATGTTCATCTATATATTATAATACACTAACTTTGCCTTTGGGGACTGTCTGGCAGTATCACTTTCCAGGCGCCGACGTCTACTCGCCTCTTTCATTTTATCGAATAAAACACAGCATGTGTGTTAACAGAGGACAAATGTGCTGTGAAATGTTGAAGAAAATCCTAGGAAAATAGTTTGTAGGAATGCTGTGAAACGACCGTTATGATGGCTGCCTATTTGAAACTCAAACGTGGTTTTAACCCTGTTCCATGGACAGGGTAGACGCTAGTATTATATAAACCACAATATGCCAAATAGGTATACAAATAATGGATAATTTAATTGTATCACGTACTTTATTAAGTCGCGAAAAACCACAATTTACCTCAATTTCGACAATATTAAATAGGTTACCAACACGGATTAATATAACTTCGGTAAAACTTGGCCAACATTTTCATTTACAGGTATTTATTTTATCTCTATGGAAATGTAAATAAAATTCCCGTGCACATGCCTGACACAGAAACAGCTACTTCAGCAGAAAAACTGTTATAAAAACCCTGGAGTAATGTAATTTCAGCAACAGTTGGCCAACATGTTCATTTATTAGTCATCGCTACATAGAAAAAAATACTATCTTGAAATTACACGAGTTCCGAACTAAATGTTCTGCAAACGTTATCCGCCAGAGGACGCTACTTGAATTACGTTTAATTTATACAGTTTTTGGCTCTTATTAATGTTTTTTACTAATACATGTATCAGTTGTGTTTATTGTTGACGTAGTTTCAATCGACAGTATACATTTTGTACTGATTTCATGTTATAACTACGATGCACAGACCGATGCGTTGTTAGCTTGATTTCACGGTAGGCGCCTAACTTAAAAATACCAGTTGATACAACTCAATTTATGTTTAAAACGCCACCCTCAACTGATTTAGCCTATCGCGAATCCGGTTCGTTGGTGTCCAAATATGTAGTGTGTTAATAGTATAAGTAACATCCGCAGTCAAAATGTGTGTATGTTTGTTAAAACAATCGAACAACTTTAATCTTTAGATCTTGTAAGGCTCAAAATAGTGGATATCCAAAACGGTAAAGATTTATGGGGTCAGTGCTGATCATGGGCGTGACTTCTGTCTTCTCACCGATCACATGATGCAGCAATAACAGAGACTGGAATAGAATGACGGTAGCAGATACAGCAGCATGGAGGAAGGAAGAAGGTAGTATGTGGGAGAGAAAGGTGAAGAAGCAGATAAAGGGAAAGTGTCGGAAGCCTGCTTCTTACCAGCTGGTGCATATGGGTTGAGAATACTTGCACTGACAGAAGGAGAAGCTAAATGTAGCAGAGAACAACTGGCGGAAGGATGATGGTGGAATTACTGAATGAAGAAACACCTGTAAAAGTAAAGTAGTTTGGAGCATACTAAAATGGGCGCGACTCGTTCGGAGATTTTGGAAAAGGGAGCGTGGAAACAGGTGACGGTGGTTGAAGAAGAGAACACATAAATCAAGGTAGATTGTAGTGCAGAGTGAACTGCAGAGAATGGGGACAACTATCAGAATAACGAGACATATGGAGACATGTCATTGAGAGGGCGGACATGTGCAACCCAAATATACAGACACAAAATAATGCAACCAATTAGCATTAATTGTCTCTGATGTTATATATCGAACAACGGGTATATATTGAAATAAATTTTTCCAATAATAGTCTCAATTTACACATTTCTCTTTACACTAATTATTATTAAGTTTGTTAAATTATAAGTATTGTAGTTAATAAATAATAAATGTCTCATTTAGCTGAAAACAGTATGAACGTAATTACCAATTATCAACATGACCTTTGCCAACACCCTAAAGCAGTTTTTTTTTCTTTTATTGCTAAATGGTTTAATACTCTTTACTCTTGTTGAGAGGTGTCTAAAATGTTTTTAATTTACGTAGATAATATGACAGCTGGAGAAAGTGTTAAATGAGCACTACAAACATATTGCCACTAAAACGAAAATGATGCATTATTAGTTTGTAAACTACTTGTTCTACTATAATGATCGTATTTGTGGAAGTAAACAACTAGTTGATTGAACACGTTGAACATAATTGTTTATCATGCGTATATATACTTGTTCAAAATGTATGCATTCTATGACAGCAGATCAACATCTAGCCAATGACGTTGTCTGCATCTTCTACGTCGACCTCCTCGACAATGATACGGACCGTTTCTTTCCATCCGGTCGAGCTATCACCGACGTTATACAGCCCCTGTTCGACGTGCACAGTCTCCAACGTTCCATGAGACGCGCACATCGCCGGCGGCTATGCCTCGGCAGTAGCCCTCCACTGAAACAGAACATCTTCACTGCAGCGACAACTACAGCGTGATGCTTTTCAAAGGCATAACAAAAGGGACGAATTCTAGTTACCCCAAATAACATGTTTGTATATGTATGTATGTATGTATGTATGTATGTATGTATGTATGTATGTATGTATGTATGTATGTATGTATGTATGTATGTATGTATGTATGTATGTATGTATGTATGTATGTATGTACGTACGTACGTACGTACGTACGTACGTACGTACGTATGTATGCATGCATGCATGTATGTATGTATGTATGTATGTATGTACACACACACGCGTTCGCACAAATACAAGAATACAACTAGTAATGTTTTGCTATATGAGTGATCAACAGACATGACACTGTACGCCACGATGCAACATCATATACAAAATCATATTAAACAGACATGTTGTTATTGCCTAAAGTCTCGCAGACTAATAGAATACGGCCTATAATATTTGACACATCAGTTGATTTTTTTTTAATCCTGATATGGATCGTCCATTTATTAACAGTAGGCGCATACGCGTTGGACAATAATTGGAATATCTTGGTTATGACAAATATATACAAAACTAATATATTAAAAGGCACTCACACCAAACAGAAATCAATATAAAAATTAGTGGAGTACTTCACATTAATGATGCATCTACACGTTGCAACATTTTGTTACAGAACACATTATTGACCAAGTAAAGCATAGTTTAATACTTTAATATGTTATAGCAGTATAAATACGAGAAGACATTAGGCATTTGTTGTGGTCCAAATGCTGAAAATAGAGTAAATGTACTATACACTAAAACGTTTAAATGTCAGCCCACCATACGCCGGCCTGTGTATGTTGATGATTGCGGTATTGCGGTATTGAGGTATAGCCGTGCTTCGATGGTCTTCGATTCACTTCACTCTTTCCCGTTGATAAGGAAGAACCAGCGGCGGCAAGAACCGCCCTTGTAGCCGCTGTGTATCAGTCGCAAGTCACCGTTCCACGCGACTCGCAGCACAGTGTCATCCCGCTTCTTGACGAACTCACACGACTGTGACAGCAATGACGACATGTGACATTAGCATTGACATATCGATTCCATAATGACATACGTGGTTTGTCATAACATGTCATGTCATTATTAACATAAATTATTATTATTATTTTAGCATCGACGTTGTCATTGCAGATGAAGCTGTTGTTGCAATATGACATAGGCACTCACCAGAATAAGACCGTATTCCGTTTGATCGCCATCGCCCCGCATTGAACACTGCTTCAAGTTGACAGCCGATCGGTCACTTCCTCCAACAGCGCCTGCAATGACGACACAATGGTAAAGGTGTGTTCTTATATATCACGGTACCCAATTCTAAATGAACGCTCTATGTACTTCACACTTCACTCACAACAGTCATTACTTAATATAAATAGCAGTCAAGCGTATTAAATACAATATATCACAACATACTGAGCCATCTTATTTCTTAACCAAAACAAACACAATATATCGCAATAGGTCAAACAGTTTGTAAATACCCAATGCTACTGTTCAAGCTTTTTAAACTATTGTCCTCTGGCTACCAGGCCAGTGAACAAACTAATAAATATTACATTTCAACCAATGAGAATGAAGCAATTAGTCGTAGGGGTTATGACGTATGTTGTTGTGGATACTATCTGGTGACAATCCAATCCCAACTACAACTTGGTGTCAAGAAGTGAGTACATTATATTCGCGAAGTAAATGTTTTATAGTTTTCCGAGTCTACGAACTTTGTTAGCGGCAACGTGGATAAAAACTGGAGCAGGTAAGAGCAGCAATGTCTTGGTTATGCCTTATGACATTTAACACAAAACAACCCTGTCTGTGGCTAATATAGGAGTGGTTTATTTTCAGCGTTTTCTTTGTCGATATTTAGAGAGTACTCGACATATTTTGTTCCCATTTCCCAGCGTGGGACCTTTTCCTTCACTTTGCATAGATACTACATAGAAGGGACCAACGGCTTTGAATGTCTCTTCCAAAAAGACACTGACAAAGTAGGGGTCAACAATTTTGCCAAAGGTTCTAAACAGCGGCAGGTAAATCGAACCACCGTCCCCACAACCGACAGTCCTGTGCTCCTGTCCTGTGCTGTGAGGTGGGCAAGAAAGCGACGGAAACACATGTGGCAATTTTGTTACGTGCGGCTGGCCATGGGGAACAATGAATACATAGGACGCTTTCATATTTGTATAGTACAAACTACAACACCGTTTTGGCTAAGCTCTGAGCTCTTTGCGAGCCACGGAAAACTATTGTATCTAAGTGACATCAGAAGCTATTGGCCAGTGGGCCACATAACTAAATACTAAGGCAGCAAAATGTGACTTAAAAAACATCCCAATTTGTTACGTGTCAAAGCAACCTAGTCTGCAGTACGTGTCATCGCTATATGTAGAATTGCTGCATGAGAGTCTATGCTAAGTGTTGCCTTGCGTATATTTGTACGTGCGTGACTTGCATGCAGTTTGTGAGTCCGCCCATCCCTGATACTTTGTTTCACTTGTGAGAAACTAATGGATACGCTCCTATGCCTTGACACTCGCGCACTGAACGTCTAATGGGCACTATACGGTAACGTCAGCTAGAGACAACGAGGCTGTTCAAAAATAGCATCGATGTATCCCTGTGAGTATACTGTCTTTGACGATGGCAACAAGGAACTCACGAAATTTGTCAAGACGACATTATTCGTGCTCAGCCACGAGTGAATGAGCATGTGTTCACTGATACATGTCCACGGTTGGTGTATAGAAATGCGAAGATTCAATGTGCTGAGTATAATGTATGTATGTGTGTGTGTGTGTGTGTGTGTGTGTGTGTGTGTGTGTGTGTGTGTGTGTGTGTGTGTGTGTGTGTGTGTGTGTGTGTGTGTGTGTGTGTGTGTGTGTGTGTGTGTGTGTTTGTGTGTGTGTGTGTGTTTGTGTGTGTGTGTGTGTGTGTGTGTGTGTGTTTGTGTGTGTGTGTGTTTGTGTGTGTGTGTGTGTGTGTGTGTGTGTTTGTGTGTGTGTGTTTGTGTGTGTGTGTGTGTGTGTGTGTGTGTGTGTGTGTGTGTGTGTGTGTGTGTGTGTGTGTGTGTGTGTGTGTGTGTGTGTGTGTGTGTTTGCCTGCGTGCTTTTCAAGTGGGACACAGTCAAGTATTTTAAGTAACATACCTGCTTTAATGGTCGCGATTTCCTGTCGCAATTTTTCGTTCTCGTCTGTTAATTTAGAAGCCAGAAGCTTCATCTGGGTCTGTAGAGCTATCAACATACTTTTCATTAGCTGATCTCCCCCGGGCGTTTGGCTGCAATCACCCGCCGGCACCTTGAACATATACGAGCAGTGCGAGTCTTCTGACGCCGTACTTTGTCCGTCTGCCAATACTATGCTAACATGTTGAGTCGATTTCACCATGTTGTCCTCAAACCAACTTGTCCTTGCAAAAAACAGCGACCGTCAATCGTGTGGCTCCGCAAGTAACGATGAGCAGGGAAACTATAAATGTTGTTACTGGAGAAGTAATCAGAGCGTGACACACTGGTGTGATTTTTATCTATACCCAAAATTAAGGGAATACCTCCTAGCGGCAACCAGTTGAGTCTGTTGAATACAGCTGTCAGCGGATATGTCACTATTCCGCGCTTTGTTTACTTCTCCAATAGTGTTAGTTACAATTCCCGTCTTTCATCCTCCTCCGTTCTTCTCACGCAGTCCTCCCATCTCAGCTGTGGCCTTCCCCTTTTCTGCGTCCTTGATGTTTTTCCACCTCTGCACTCTTTGCTAGTTTGCCTGCATCCATACTTACCAAGTGGCTTGGCCATCTCATCCTGCTTCTCACCAATCTTCCTGTTAGGCAGCATTGCATCCCAACCTCTTTCCTCAGGTCGTTCATTCTTCTTCTGTCCACCCTTTTTTTCTTGTTATTCGACGAACCCAGTTGTTCTCACAAGCGTGAAGCTTATGTTGTTGTTGTTGTTGTTGTTGTTGTTGTTGTTGTTGTTTTTGTTGTTGTTTCAACGCTACCGTTGTAACATACGCTTTCAGGACTTTCTCTTTCAGCTTTTTCGAAATTGTTCTGTTTAACCTGACTGCCTCTACCTTTCTCCAAGCATTCGCTCCCGCTTTTATCCGTCGCACCTCTACCTCTGAATGCCCATCCTCCGTAACCATTCCTCCAAGGTACACAAAGCCATCCACTTGCGTGATCTCCTTACCGCCCAACCTGACGTTCAGCTCCTCTCTCTGGTTTCCAACCCACATCACTTCTGTCTTCTCTAGGCTCATTCTCATCTCGTGCTTCTTGAACACCCCCTTCCTTTCCTCCAACACTTCCTGTAGTTCTTGTTTGCCCTCTGCTATTATGACCAGATCGTCTGCATACATCATCTTCCTGAGAACATCCTTTGTGCTGACATTCCTGCTGATTAGTTCCATCACCATGATAAACAGTAAAGGGCTAAGGGCACTTCCTTGCTTCAAACTGATGTTAACTGGAAACTCTTCAGACAACCACAACTCTTCCTTTTATTATCTCATGCATTGCTTTCACCATCCTGGCTTCTGCTTCTGGCACTCCCATCCATCTCACTGTTGCCGTCACCATATATCCTGTGATTGTGTCATAGGCCTTCTCCGGGTTCACAAATATCACTGCCATTCTCCATTGCATCTCCAACCTCTTCTCTCCCAGCTGTTTTAATGCAAACATCCCATCAGTCGTTCCTTCTTGCTCTACTCCCTTTCGGATCCTCCCATCCAGGATCCTCTCTAACAGCTTCATGGTGTGACTTAGAAGGGTGATGCCTCGGTATTTCCCAGGGTCTTGCACATCTCCCTTCCTCTTCCATATTGGGAAAACTAGCCCTGCCTGCCACTCCTCTGGCACATTACCTTGCCTCATACATGAATTCAGCAGCCTCATTTGCCAACTGATTCCACTTTCCCTGCTGCCATTACCATCTTCACACGCATCTCCTCGATACCAGGCGCTCTTCCCTTCTTCACCCCTTTCATCCCGGTTTGCATATCGGAATACGTAATATCAGTTAACTCCAATTTCCCATCTACATATGATGGTAATTCCATATCTTTGTTATTTCCTTCCCGGTTCAGTAGCTCCTTAAAGTAACTTTCGCAGATCTTCACCATGCCTCTTGTTCTGTCAGTAACTTCCTATTTTTCTCCTTGATCAGAATCCCACCCTTCACGTCCTTAATATTCTCGTCCCCGTCTAGGGCCATTTTGCATATCATCGTCTTTCCACCATCCTCATCTATCTATATAAATCTGCTTCCATATCTCTCATCGCATCACCAATAACTCTTTTGCTGTTTTCTTCTTCTGCCCGTATGTGTATATCACCCTTGCATCTTTGCATCCTCTCCTTTGTCTTCTCAGTTCTTTTCTAGGTTTCCTTCTTTTCTCGTACTCCCTCTGCAACTACGCCTGTCCACCATCCTTGGTTACTACTCCTTGACACTCCACCCTTTCCCGATGTTCTTCCACATAGCTCCTCTGCAGCTCCCACAAATGTTTTTTTGTTGTACTTTTGTACTCTCTGTAACCACAACATTACAATACTTAATCTTCCATAACTGCTGCTTCCGGAATATCAGCAGATCTAATTCTGTCTTGTTTTGTCCACTCCTGTATGTGATGTCGCAGCTCTGTCCCAGAGCTCTACCTTCTCTATTCCTCGGTCCATTTCCATATCCGCCAACACTATCCCTCTCCAATTGGAAAATACTACTATATATGTAAAGCGCCTGAGAGCAATCTCGATTGATCGGGGCGATATATAAGTACTTTTATTATTATAATTATTATTTAATTCTCCCTCCCTCCCGCTCTCTCTCTCTCTCTCTCTCTCTCTCACTCTCTCTCTCTCCTCACTCTCTCTCTTCTCTCTCCTCTCTCACTCCTCTCTCTTTCTCTCCTCTCTCTCTCTCTCTCTCTCTGTCCTCTCTCTCTCTCTCTCTCTCTCTGTCTCTCTCTCTCTCTCATCTCTTTCTCTCTCTCTCTCTCTCTCTCTCTCTCTCTCTGTCTCTCTCTCTCTCTCTCTCTCTCTCTCTCTCTCTCTCTCTCTCTCTCTCTCTCTCTGTCTCTCTCTCTCTCTCTCTCTCTCTCTCTCTCTCTCTCTGTCTGTCTCTCTCTCTCTCTCTCTCTCTCTCTCTCTCTCTCTCTCTCTGTCTTTCTCTCTCTCTCTCTCTCTCTCTCTCTCTCTCTCTCTCCCACTGGCGACGGTAACATGTGGCGAAGTGTGAACGCTTATATCGATCTTAATGATTTGATGCCAGGCTATATAAGAACATACATTCACCGTTTGCCGTCATTGTTAGCGTTGTCGGAGGATATACTGTCAACTTGAAACAGTGTACAATGCGAGGGTTGAATGACTGGAAGGGAAACGGTTTTGTTTACGTAAGTACGTTTGCATATTGGAGCAACAGCTGTATCAATGTCGGTGCAACATATATGAATATCTCGCCAAACGTTTTCTCCACTTTTGCAAAATATGCCAATCATTGCACATATTTGAACACTCTACCCGATGTTTCTCTTTCATTTCATTGCACCATAATAATTATATTCTCAATGGTATAATTGCATATGTTCTATTGTGATGAGTCTAATACGCTGAATGACAGTATGGCAATACTTCAGTTAGGTTACTAGAGATGCGGTTGTAATATTAATCTACATCAGTAAATTCAGGATCCATGACTGATAAGGCTGATCTAGCTATATGAATAGCATCTTCTAGATTTTCAATGACGATTTAGGATATTTGGTCAGTAAAATATGTAATCAGATGGATGAAACAAATATGTCATCCCTGTGGCATAGCAACTAGTAAAACTCCCCCTCTGTTCGAGGATCGATTCATTCTTCGATTCTTATTTTAATGTACTTTCAGCTATTGATATATTGCTTAGTCCTTTCACTTTCTCCGCACTAGAGAATGTCATCATCTTCATTAACATATAGTATATATCTGGATCATATGTAATCAGCCAAGTTCTCTGTGTTTTTGCTGATATAACTCTACTTGTAGATAATGCACGTTTTCTTCACAATGGATACGTGCCGCTTATACTCTACCGATGTGTGTGTGTGTCCGTACTTATGTCTTGATGGCTTCAATGGTGAGTTATATAAGTTGATTCCAATCGAGCTAGTGGTTGTAGTGGCTCCGTGAATATTTTCCGTACCGCAAGCACATATAAGCGTCCTTCAGTTCCATGTGATTGAATATGAATTGTTATATATTTTGCAAAGCGTATATTTGCTTTGCATCTGATCTCTGGTATAAGTGTGGGTGCTGGAGCGAATAAATAATGGATGAATAATGTACATTAATAATAATGACATAACAATTTACATTTACAGTATATCACCTGTTGATATATGTTATAACATAACATTGTCGTTGCACCAATAAGTCAAGGCTAATATCACATGTCTTCATCGTTGTCACAGTCGTGTGAGTTCGTCAAGAAGCGGGATGACACTGTGCTGCGAGTCGTGTGGAGCGGCGACTTGCAATTATTAGATAAAGGCCCAAAGTACGATGTTCTGAAACCACTGACTGCATTGCTCGCAGTAGCAGCTTTGATGTATGCCGATCCAAATAGGGTTGCTATTTGGAATTATGTAGCCGAGCTGCCAGGGTGTTGGCGCAAACAAATCTACACTTCTCTGTTGTAATTCGCATTTACACTCTTGAACACGCTCACGTCGAAGGGCTGAAGCATGCAGTGGGACGGCAGTGATACGATGACGATGTTGTTGTTTCTTGCCTTATCTACTACTTTCGTATTCTTGGTATGGTTACTGTAGCCATCTAAGATGAGCAACACCTTTTCGGTGCGATGACTTGGCAGCACCACTTCAACGAAATGGTCGAACCAGCACTAGCGGCGACCCGTCAAGTAGTTCCGGCTTGATGCGGACTCTGGGAAATCAACATTTCCCTCCTTCTCAGCACTAGGCAGCGCTCCGATGCCCCTCTTTCCCTTCGTGATTAAGATTTTTCCAGATGTATGACAGATTGTGAACCCTGATTCATCGCCGTTAAATATGTTTCCTTCAGGAATCAATCTCCTGCCCGCTATCTTCCCGAACAGTTTCGATACCATGTCGAATATAGTTTCATTCAGTTCGACTTCCTGATCGTTAGATAAAATCGGTTTGCGTAAAAGACACTATGCGACGCCTTTTCCACGACGAGCTATCTTTACTTGTTGTATTAATTTTGTTTCTCATGATACCTTGATTATAACGCTAAACAATAAAATAATTTTTTTATTTTGACCATCTTCGGCAAATTTTTTATTATCGCCTTTCAATAACGAAAACTAGATACATTTTTATCAAATGCTTAAGATAAATCCTACCAATAAATCCTACCAATTGGATGGCCTCACGTTGTATAAAATCAAGATATTCTTGCAAAAACAAAATTGAAGACAATCAGCACCGATGTAAAGTTAAGAAGATGGAAATGAGTAGGACATATCCTAAGAATCGACAAGAACAGCAAATGTGAGACGGCGTTGACCTGGACGCCCGAAGGCAGAAGAAAGGTTGGTCGACCAAAAGCAACGTAGCGATCAACTGTTGACAATGAAAGACGCGTACTGGGGTTGAACTGTTGGAATGTAGCCAGACGCATAGCAGTTGACAGAACGAGGTGGAGGAGATGCACTTCAGCCTGATGGGCATACTTGGCGTCTACCAAAGTGCCTACCGACCACGCCACCGTGCGGAGACAGCACTCTTACGTATTCATAGTGATCTTCACCGCGTATGGCTACGGCATACGCGGCGAAGCGTATGCGTGGTTGGCGTCATACATATATGGTCGTACCTCTGCCGTCGGTTCTTGGGCCGGTGCTCTTCTACGCCTACATTGCGCCTCTAACGAATTTACTCGACACGACGTACTCCACCATCTGTACGCCCATGATACGCAGTTATACGTCAATTTCCCACCGTTTGACCATACAAATGCTCTTATCCAAATGGAGGCATGCATCAGTGAAGTTAAAACGTGGCTCTGTGACAACGGACTGATTCTCAACGAGAACAAAACGGAAGCAATTGTCATACATTCATCGAACTTGCGCAGACCAATACACATTGAGCACGTTGACGTCTGCGGACAATATGTAGCGACATCGACCATCGTCCGTGACGTTGGCGTTGCAATCAATGCTGATTTGTTCATGGTGACGCAGGTAGCAAATGCATGTCGAAGTGCTTACTACCATCTCTCGAGAATTGCACTGGCACGAGGGACATTGACGATGAGTGTCTGCAAATGCCTTGTCCATGCACTTGTGACATCCAGACTCGACTATGGTATTGCTATGCTCTTTGGCAAACCTGACCGTCTGATGCACCGTCTAGACAGGGTTCAACGCTCTGCCGCTCGTGTTGGGATGCAACTTCGACGAGATGATCGGCGATCTATCACTGCTGTCCTGCAACACCTACGCTGGCTCCCAGTGAGAAAGCGTATCGAGTACAAATTACTTATGGTTGTACACATGGCACTGTATGCAGGCACACCAGTGTATCTTGCGTCACTGCTACATCGTCACCCGCCACGCAGGACCCTACGCTCTGGTGGTGGTCTACTTCTTGATGTTCCACGCGTAAACCTTGTGGTCGTTATGGTTATTATGGTGGTTATGGTCGTTATGGTCGTTATGGTCATCGGGCGTTTGCTTGTGCTGGGCCAACATTGTGGAACTCTCTGCCACTGGAACTACGCGCGATCCAGAACACCAGGCAGTTTGGAAAACTACTGAAGACATTTCTGTTCTTAAACTAATTTAATCAGACCTCATTTAACCTTGGTATTATTCATGCATACACTTATTTTAATGTATAGTTTTATTTATCTTAGGTTTATTTATCTTTTTAGCATCTTTTTAACATATTTAATATAATCTAAGCTTTTATTATTTATTATTCAATATGGTCAGCTGTTCAGCAAATTGTTTGCTTTATCATTGCACTTACCTGTAATTTTACTATACATAGGTTTATTTATATATATATATATATATATATATATATATATATATATATATATATATATATATATATATATATATATATACATATATATATATATATATATATA
>OY759269.1:15500262-15520262 GCA_963662155.1 Lamellibrachia columna
GAGAACTTGTCTACCCTGCGTTGCATGTCAGCTTTGATCTAGCATTTAGAGCGCAGTCGTCAGCAAACAGTATCTGGTGATGTCTGTCATGACATTGGTTTTTGACTTAAGCCCCTGAGGTAGAACAGCTTTCCTACACACACACACACACACACACACACACACACACACACACACACACACACACACACACACACACACACACACACACACACACACACACACACACACACACACACACACACACACACACACACACACACACACACACACACACACACACACACACACACACACACACACACACACACACACACACACACACACACACACACACACACACACACACACACATATATATATATATATAAATATATATATATATATATATATATATATATATATATATATATATATATATATATATATATATATATATATATATATATATATATATATATATATATATATATATATATATTCCTTTTCGTACGTTATTACATGGTTTATTTGTCAGCTCTGGACCAACACTGAGTTTCAAAATATCCGTATATTTCATCATCATCGTCATCATATGGTGCCGGCTCCTCTAAGGGGGTAGGCTATTATTGATCGCTACTCATGTCTGCATTGTGCCGTTCTTATAAGATCTTCTTACTTGCTTTTTTCCCGTCAACTCTTTGATGTTGTCTGTCCATGTGGTAATTTGTTTTCCCCTGCCTCTTATATCCTCCACCGTTCCCTCCATTATTTCCCGATGAATTCCTTCTTGTCGTACGATGTGGCCAAAATGTTTATTTGTGTTTCTATATTTCGTTGCTCTTTTATTCGAGCCCGATTTAGAATTTCTACATGACATGCTCAGTCCAGGTTATGCGTTGTATTCCCAATATATGCCACATATCGAATGCTTTCTGTCTCTGATTACATATACACCCTGTGTATTTACTACGATTTAGCACTATCTTGTTGAAACTTGTCTTACCCTAGATATTTGTAATAAACATTTACAGCAATTGTTTGGTTCGTTTGTATGACAGTATTTTGTGTTGCGTTAAAAATTCTCATTGATATCATGTGTGTAAAAACTTATCTACACACAAAGAAACATGCTCGCCACTTACTGAGAATCGTTACTGGGTACGTTCATGCCCGGGGGGGGAGTACTCCCTATATTGTGGTATACATGTAAATGCCGCGCAAATGCCCCTGTTTTGGCCATTTTTATCTCTCTGTCGGAAGAAAAAATGTAAATGTTATCTCTTTGTGCCCCAATTAAACCTGATAATTCTCTCTTTCATCGAAGACGAAATTTCCCAATGAAAACGTTCCGCCCGGGCTTACCTTACACTTATAGATATTAAATAAATGTTTCAATAATTATCTCTTGGTGACCCTAAGTTTCTTGATTTCTCTCTCCATGTGCTCCATGGGGCTCTGGTGGCAAAACCCACCGCTTTGGTATGGCAGTACCCCCCGGGCGTTCATGTTGATGTTGACATGTCGCGAACGTTGATGACCGAAACGCACCAGTACAAGATCATGGGTACTGAGTTAATTCTAGCCCTCCCACTTGACTAGCCGCATCCTAGGACTCTCCATGAAGTTAACGAATTAACATTTAATTATGACTCCTAATCAATTATAAACACGCGCTCACAGCTGGCGCACGTATATTTGTACACATTTGCAAGGCATCGTGCTGCGCAGCCTCAATAATGACTTCCGGCAACAAAGTCAACATGTGGGTAGCAGACTCGCTTTCTGCTTTGACAGTTCAAGTATACCTACTAACGTTGCGAAATTTTAGCAACTTGTTTCATCCCACTATCATTCGGATGAGACCCTAAAAGCCGTTGGTCCCTTTTACCTAGAGTCTACAACAAGGAGGGAAAATTCGAAAAAACTTGTGGACCCACAGAGACTGAGTGAGTGGGTCAAAGTCAAAGCCAGAGGATCCAATTTGGACAGCTGATGTTATCAGTCTTTATAAAAAAGAAGCCATGACATAACCCCCTCGGACATGAACCCCTCCAGACATAACGGCCTCCGGATAACCCCCCTGCGGACATAACCTCGATTGGACAAAACCCCTCCGGACAAAACACCCTTTCTTGAATACAACTACGGCAGTTATAATAACGTCTAGCGAAGCCTTGCCCTTGTATTACGTAACTTCTACCCTAATCTAATGCGAATGTTACGCACTATCACAATAAGACAGGCTATATTGTTCTTTTGAGAACTTCAGCGAAGTTTTTCATGAAAGTAGTTCGACTGAATATTACACCTGGTCTGGGTATAGCCTGGCGTGGTTAATGAGAGCAACTTACTAATAGTGTAATATTTAGCTAGGCCAATCCATTTGTAAGCCTCCATTACTATAACATATGGCGTTTTCGTACAAAATTGGCGTGAACTAATTAATCTTAAAATGTTTACATTAATGAGGGCATGCTAACCATGTTAATAGACAGTATAATGGAATGTGTTATCATACTTAGCACACATAGCATGCGCTCCCTATGCATGGGATGCGTTCACTTCCCCCTTGAACAGGACGGTGAAACAGAGGAATTTCAACAGCGTCTTCGCCAGCCTTGTGCGTCTTCGTGGTGTGCGTAGCAGGGTGTAAGGACAAAATCCCTCCGGACACACACCCCCTAGACAAAAGCCACATGGACATAATTTTTCCATCTAAATGGCAACTAGGACAAATTCCTCACACAAAATGCACCAGGCATGGGGAGCACTTAAACAAATTCGGAGGTTAAAGATTATAAATAGTAACACCAAGACACGAATTTTCAAAAGCATCGTTGTACCCCTGCTTCTCTATTGCTCTAAAAATTGGAAAACAACCAACAACATCTAAAGGAAACTAAACAGTTACCAGACCTCATGCTTGTTTAGACTTCTAAACATCAGATAGAACGAATTCATTACCAATGATGCAGTACTTATTGCAAATGTTGAGCTAATCAAGTCATCAATACTTACAAGAAGTTTGAGATATCTGGGCCAAATATTTATAATGCCACCAACAAGAACACCAAAACAGGCGTGGTACTGGAGACCATCTGGAAAGAGGAATCGAGGAAGAACAAATGAAACATTCCAACGAACCATCACAAGAGAACCCCAAAACTAAACAATAAATAAGACACAATAAGTTGAAAGAATGGTTGAAGATATATATGGATGACGTCAGTTGCCCTCTGCCTCATGTGGCTGACGGCACAAGGAGGGAGTAGGAGTAAGCAAGTAAATGAGAAGGTGTGGCTAAGATAAATTGCTAAAATAATTTGTTAATTACGTGTACTAAAAGCGTCTAAGTAAAAAACATATCGCTTTCAACTGTATTCACCATTACAATGATAATTGGTATATACGCCTATCATCAGGGGGGTTTTAAAATGCAAATTTATTTTTAGAAATCATGATTGTATACGCAATTCCTGTTTTAACGTGTTAATGTATTAATTATCTTCCGTCATCTGTATTTCCTTAACTCGTACTACTTTTGCTTACTTACACTAATTTTTATTAAACAAACTATTAACGGTTAATAAAGTCTCATAAAGTGCCATAAAGTGATTGTCATCTCTCTCCTGTAGTAGAAAGTGATCAATAATCGACAAGTGAAAATTAGGCTTATTATTAAAGCAAATCAAGCACGTCCAATGAAAACATACAGACACAACATGTTGCAGCCAATTAAATAGTATTTATCAGCGATACAATTTTCCAAACAAGGGGTATATGTTGATGGGTATGGTTACAGCCTCGCAATCTTCGTGGACATAATGTTAGATTCACACAATAAGTTCAGTAATAGTATGAGTTTACACATATTTTTACTAATTACTCAGCGTTTTGCTTGATAATATAACTAAAACTCTTTGTTATATGAACATATCGTAAGTAGCCGAAGCAGTCTGTTCGTAAATTGTCTCTACTGATGAAGCATTAATGACCCCCATATGAACATGAGCGTTGCCAATATGCCGAAGCAATTGTGTTGTTTATTGCTACACGATTTAACATTATTTAGTGTTGGGGATGTTGAGGTTTCTACAATGCGTCAATTTAGACAAGTAATGTGACAATAATAGGTGTATAAGCGCTATACAACAGTGTTGTCACTAACACGAAACTTCAGTGTTAGTCTGTAAACTACACGTTTTGTTAATGGTTATATTTGTGGAAGTAAACAGTTGTTTTTTCCAGTACGATGTCCATACGATTATCGCACATGAGTCTACTTATGCAAAGTGCATCCATTTCTTTGCCACCGACCAATATCTAGACAATGTCGGTGTTTGCGTCTTCTATTCCAACTTCCTCGACAATAATGCGGACAGTGCCTCCCCACCCGGTAAAGCTGTCGCCAATGCTGAACGCATCCCCACCCACACAGTCTCCAACATTCCAGCCGAGGTTCACATCGCCTGCAGATACGCCTCGGCAGTAGCCCTCCACTGAAACAGACAAACATCTTCACGGCAGCGCCAACAACATTGTGAAAAAAGCATCACGTAAAGGAAGTGATGCACTCACTCAATCGTTGGCCTAGATTACCGTTGTGGTGCATGTCTGGATAAATGATCTACAACCACTGACACAAACACTTTTATTTTTAATAATAATGCACTAAGCATGTATAGTTTGTTTATATACACTAAGCATTGATAGTGCCAAGATGCTGGAAATAGAGCGCATTTACTAACAGGCTTTTTCCAAAAACGTTTATTAAACCCAGAGTCGCCCTGGGGAGAACATTCTAACATCTCTCATTTATTAATAATTTTTTGTATTCTATGACGTCTTGGTCCCACTATTTTGCATCTCTAGTAGTGCCTATATGATTTATTTTTGACATTTATGTTAACCTAGGCTACGTGGAATGTTAAACAACATGTATAGTTTTAATTACATCTGATTCTGAATTTATAATTTTGTTGATGTCTTAGCTAAAGTTGATTGCTAAGCCAGGCTGCCTATAGTTTCTGCGGAATGTGAACGGTTTATTTCCACCTTGGTTGTTAAACCTTCACTTTTATAATCTATATATTTATATTATATTGTTTTATTAACTTGTTTAAATCAAATGGTTACAATGTTAAGATAATGTCACCGCTATTCCTACTATGCATTTTCTTCCTGTCCTGTTCAGTGGCATTGTGAGGTGATGACTTTGCCCTGTGCAAGCCACTCACATCTAAAATTATGTTTGTTACCTCAATATATCCCCATCAAATGAGAGTGCATTATTCGCTTTTCCTTTTGCATGGTTTGCCATGTCTTAACGTTTGTTGTAACCGCAAGTTACTTCCAATCCCTTGCTTTAGGCCAACATTTAAATTAACCATAATACTTCTACAGACAGGATATATTATTATCAATCTATATTCACCAATTTATCCGTAGGTAATTTGTTTCATTAATTTATTGTCATCTTTGAAAATTTACTTTTTACATGCAATGTTGCTTAATCAACGGAATAAGTCATTGTAGTGTCTCCCCTGTGTCCATGTCTACTTATTATCAAAGCAAATCATGTAGGTGCAAAATTATATACAGACACAATATATTACAGCCAATTAACTATTATTCATCATTGGTACAATTTTCCCAACAATGGGTATATTTTGAAGATTATGGTTTACAGCCTCGAAATATTCAAGAATATACTGTCAGATTCATAAAATAAGTTCAATAATAGTATGAATTATTTTACGTATATTTTTACTAATTATTCAGCGTTTTTCTTGATAATATTATTAAATATATTTATTCTTAAATATTGTAATAACTCTTCGTGATACAAACATATCGTAATGAACTGACGCAGTCTGTTCCTAAAGTGACTTTACTGCTGAGCATAAAAGACCCCGTATCAACATGACCATTGCCAATATTCCTAAATATGTTTTATTCGTAAGCGATTTAACATTATTTAGTATTGGGAAAGGTGTCTAAAAGCGTTTAGACATGAAATGTGAAAGTAATAGGTGTTTAAGCACTCTACCACGGTATTGCCATTAACATGAAACTTCATTGTTAGTTTGTGAACTATGCGTAAACAGTTATGATTTTATTTGTGAAAATATACAATTGGTTGATTCAATACTGTGTTTATCACATGGGCATCTACTGGTGCAAGGGACATCCATTTCTTGGCTATCGACCAACATCAAGACAATGCGTCTTCTGTTCCAACTTCCTCGATATTAATACAGACGGTTGCCACCCATCCGGTGCCGCTGTCGCCAGTGTTGTAGTGCGTCTAACCCCACCCCTCCCAATTAACACAGTCCCCAACGTTCCAGGTGACACGCACTTCACTCGCGGCTACGCCTCGGCAGTAGCCCTCCAATAAAACAGAATAATGATGTCACTGTAGTAACAACTACACATAACTCTACACATAACACGGAAGCCACCATACACTCTCATAAACATTCTTGATGTTGTTATTGTGTATGGTCTCTCGGAATAGCGACGATGATATTTGCTCAGTCGGATGTGCTTTTGATGATCCATAAATGGATCGTCCATCTACTAGAAGTAAGAGCAAACGTATGGGACAATATTTTGAATCATATCTGGATCAAGACTAACCTATTAAAAGACACTCATATCGTAACTATGAGTTGGGGGGGGGGCAGTCGTGGCCTAGTGGTTAAGGTGTTGGACTCTAAATTCAAGGGTTGTAGTTCAAGACCCACACTGGTCACGGTTCGTTTTCGAAGCTTAGGCAATTTCGTTTACCCTACTTTGCTTCAGTCTACTCAGCTGTAAATGAGTACAAACACTGTTTGGAAGGTACCTGCGATGGACTAGTGTCCCGTCCAGTATAACTGCACTCTAAGTTGCTTCGCACTATAGAAACCAGGTTTAAGCACTGGCCATATAAGCCTTTATGGCTTAATGCCTGGGGGATGACTTTACCTTTACCTTACCATACCGCAACTATTATACAATTATTTATTTGGTAACTTGGTCTACTAAAGCACTACCTCATGTCGATAATGCATCGACATGTTGCAACATGTTGATGGATGGCATACCATCGCAAAGTAAAATTCATTCAGTACGTCTAGACAGTACAGCAGCATTCAGGGAAACAATTAGGACGAATGTTGATCTCTCGCAGCTGGCGTACCGAGGCAAAGTGCCTTAAATGTGTTCCCACCCACCGTATGCCGGCCTGTGTAGGTTGGTGCCTCTGGTCTGGATGTGGAGCTGTGTGTCGATGGTCCTCGGTTCGCTGCACTCCCCCCCCCGTTGATAGTGAAGAACCAGCGGCGACAAAAGATACCCTCACGGCCGGCTTTTAATCGCAAATCACCGTTCCACGCGACTCGCAGCACGGTGTCATCCCGCTTTTTGACGAACTCACACGACTGTGACAACAATGATGACATGAATCATTAGCTTTGACATATCGATACCATGAAAACAACTATAATATGTCATAACATAAGTCATACATTGGACATTTTATTGTGTAATTATTAATGTATCATCATAATTGTCTCAGACGGTTTTGGTACTTGTGCCGTAAGCCAATATATAGCATTGTTAGTCACGTATTGAAACAAGACTTCAAAGGACATCGAACGAGAGTCAGTAATGTTCATTTACGTGTGTCTGTGAAGCAAGATTACTGGCATTGATTCTATTCGACGCAGCGTTTCTCTGTTTGTGTAGCGAACTCGACTACTGCATAGGTTGCAAATGGGCAATCCGCAATGTAGACAGGCATGTCAAAGATTGCCGCTGTGAAATGCATATACAATATACAAAGCCTGTTCATCCAGACACGCTAATATCAGCCGTGACAGACTCGTCAGATGCAGGGCAGTGTTTAGCTTTGTAAAACACAGCAAGAAAGCAAAATGTGTTGCTTCAATCTCATGACACTGAAGGACGCAGAGACAGCGATTTTCGAAGATATGATGGCGGGTACTTGACGAAGAGGAACGCCGCAAATAAGATAGAGGGATGACATAAAGGAGTGGACGAAGCCAGGATGGATTGAAAGATGTATAGGATGGGAAATTATATGCAACGAGTTATGTATCCTGTAAACGCGGAGAAACGTTTAGAGATATAAAATCATATTTGTTGCATCGACATTGCTACGGCTGTTGTTCCAATATACAAACGTACTTACGTAAACAAGACCGTTTCCCTTGTCGTCATTCAAACTGTGACCTGAACATTGCTTCAAGTTGACAGTAGATCTGTCACTTCTTCCGACAGCACCTGCTATGATGGCAAACGGAATTATGTATGTTCTTATATAGCATGACATCCAGATCGCTATAAGTGCTTCATACTTTATCATCAGTGATTATCACCTGTCTTTGGAAGCAGCTGTGTAGAGACATCGGCTTGCCCAATGCATACATAGGAGAAAGTGGGGCACAATGAGACACAAAAAGTGTTTACTGCTAAATATGCCTTGCTAATTGACCACGCATATTGTACGTCACGCTATTTCGTGACGTTTTTGGCACTTCGCATCCCCTTTTAATGTTTGATAACGATGGCATGTACACCCCCCATAGTTATGTTCGTTTTGTAAAAGACCCCCCAGGATGCGTTCATCCATTCAATTATTATATTTGTTGCGTGGTTGTATCGATTCGTTAATTACACATAAAATGTAAGGTGTGAATGTTTAGTAAGCGTAATGATACATACAGTAAAGTAGTTGGGAGTTATCTGCATTGATTGATACTCTCATCACATTACAAACACACACTTCTGCTAACATGTCTACCGGTGTAATCCATACACTACACATTATCCCAAGGAGTGACGATGCTGCCCAAGGGGATTACTGGAGACCCAATACAGTTTCTAAAATTGGGGAGTACTGTGGATGTGCACATTTTCCTCGTCAAACCACTCCATTTCAACGCCACCCATGTACTGGGTCGCGCACATGAGTTCGCTTTGGCGTTTTGCTGCGACCCACACTGATCTGATCAGAGGTCGGGGAGCTTGTCTTGTGTAGAGCTATGTGCCGGCTCTCCTTGTCTACATACTTTTTTGTGCGGCTTTACATACTTCACTGATGCATGATAGAGTCCATATTTCTTGCAAACTATTTACATCAGTCTGTCCTGCACATTTGATCATGCGAAGTCAAACGGAATTCCCTTTGGAGAACTTACTATAGGCCTAGGCAGAATGTCTTCATGGCAAGCCGAACAAACAGAGATGGGAATCTGGAAGACCCGACTGTGATTCTCAGATCATTCTCCAGTGTTTGTTCAATGGGCGAGGGGCCAGTGAGGAACCCTACCTTGATGAGTGAGAAGCAGGCGCTTCTCAGTTATTTACAGCAGGCATCCTGCTTGGTCGGCAGTACTGCACTGCCATCTACATACCTAGCTACAACTGGATATCCATCAATGATGGTATCTGACCATATCTCTGCCAGAACACCTTCTCAGCGTGACCAAAATTCTGACGTTCCAAGTTGGCGTCAACCGTTCTCACTTGGCTATCCAGATGCAAACCAAAATTATCATGTAGAAGAATGAGACCTGCAAGTTCCTTGCTCAGTGGTGTCATGCGACTCTCCAAACGGTTGAATGCAATATGATCAGGAGTATTCTTTGTTAAAAAGATAGCATCCAAATTATTCTGAATTAATTGTTTAATCACGCAGTTCATAGTTTTCTCATACCGTTGGTTTTCTTCGTAATAATTTTGATTGACTTTGCTGAACTATCATTTGTCAACATGATCTGCGTAAATTTATCAATCTCCCCCAACTTGTGGAGATCAAGGAAGTGTGCGAAGGCAGTAATTGTCGATTGCTTTGCGCTTCGTTTATAGCAACAAACGTTGGGCCGGAATATGACACTGCCTTTGGACAACCATCAAGATCCCAAGAATTATTGATGACAACCCAGCATACACATCTGGAAACAATTTATGCCCCGGAGCCTTCACGAAATCATGGTCCAGCAACCTGACTTATTATTCTACATACACCGTAAGCGGCGCTTACGGTGTATGTCCTCTAGTTCTGCTATCCTTCTTGAGTGAGAAAAACATATTTCTATCAATATTTTCATACCCATTCAATATCTTAAAAAACTTCAATCTGATCTCCTCTTAACTTCCTTGTCTCTAGAGTTGTTTAACAACATTCTGTCAGGCGTTCTTCATAACTAAGGTCTCTCAGTTCTGGAATCATTTTAGTTGCTCTCTTTGTATGCGTTCAAGCGTATCTATATCCTTCTTACGATATGGTATCCATGCTTGTATACAGTATTATAAATGAGGTATAACTATTGCTTTGTAAAGAGGTATAGTTAACTTTTTTTCTTGTATGTTATGTTTCTTCTGATCAATCCAAGAATTTGATTACCCTTTGAAGCTGCAATACCACACTGCTCTGAAACTTTCATATCAGCACTTATTGTAACTCCTAAGTCTTTTTCTTTCACAGTAGTACCCAGAACAGTATCTCCCATTTTATAGTTTACATTCAAATTCCCATGTCCTGTATGTAGGCATTTACATTTCCCAAAATTGAACAACATCTGCCATTTCTCAGACCATTTCACTAATCTGTCTAGATCGTTTTGTAAATATTGTTTATCACCATCAGGATTAACCTTTCTAAACAGTTTTGTGTCATCCGCAAATTTCAGTACGTTACTTGTTATACTGTCGTCCAAGCCATTGATATATATTAAGAATAATATAGGTCCTAATACTGATCCTTGAGGTACCCCACTCAAAACCGATTTCCAATTTGAAACTTCTCCATCTACTACAACTCGTTGTATTCTGTCAGTCAGCCATTGTTCTATCCATTTAAGTCAGCTTGCCATTAATGCCCATTACTACATTTCGGATTTTAAGGTCGGCGCAGTTTAATGGATGATATGGTGTTGTGAGCTTTCTTTTTTATCAAAATAAGTTGTAGTTCCTGCTCTAATACACATTTATAATCGTGCCTCTTGTGTGTGATAAGAATGTGTGGAAGCCATATACATAGTAGATCCCCCAACACAACATAAAGGAGTATTTAACTTGCTTGTTGTGCATTGTTTCATTGAGCTGGTGTTTCTGAAGCCATGAATTGGTCAGATTACTGGTCTTGTCACATTGTTTCAATAATGGCTTAGCCATTGTCTGTACATTCTTTACAGCTACCTGGCTGTTACCAGACAGATGTAGGGTAACATTCTATCAACTGAAATAGAACCAAACAAATCTAATTTGTTTGCACATTTGTAGTGATTGTACAGGAAATTAATAGACTAGCCTGCATTCAATGAAGCAATTCCAAAAAAGATTCCAATTCAGATCGGCTCTTGAAAATACATTCCGAAATAGAGTTGACCCCCATATTTATGACAGCTGTTGTTTGCTGTTACAATTAACAATACGAAAGCACATAATAATTATGTCTGCTGCTGAATACTGGTTACTAGAGGAATTAATCTACATTGAATGTATTCCACTGGTTCAGGAATGTACACATTGCCAAATGAAACCATATGTTTTGTATCAGAACACAGTGAATATCTTTATTTTGTTAATGTTTGTTTTATTATCAAAACATAATATTTAATGACTGTTTTGAAAAAAAAATGTAAACTTGGTGATTAGTGATCTCCTTGTGCTCTTTTCAATGTCTGCATGATACTGAATACAACAAATTGGGCAAACAAGAGTGATGTAATGGTCTACATTGTATTCCATGGGTTCATTGATATACACATTGTTAAATAAAATGTCTCATGTAGCGGAATAAGGTGAATATCTGTCTTTTTTTGTTCAAAACGTATTTAGTGATCATGTTAATTGACTGTTTCGACGATAAAAGTGTAACACCGGTGAGTCAGGCTCTTCTAGTACACGATTTACGCTACAGACCCACGTGTAGACACCGACATACATAGCATTGACGAAGGGGAACTAAATTTTCATAGTAAAACCTGTCAACAATTTTAGTTGGTTATCAGAAAACAGTAACGATCTAATGTTGACACAACGTTGAAATCCAATCAATTTTCTACATTGTTGCAACGTTGAAACCTGACTACTTTTCAACATTGCAACAACGTTGAAACCCAACGTCGATGCTACGTTGGAACTCGACGTCAATCCAACTTTCAAATCCAACTAGTTTTCAACATTGGTACAACGTGGAAACCCGACGTCGATACATCGTTGAAGCCTGACGTAGATACAACTTTCAAATCCAACTAGTTTTCAACATTGTTGCGACGTCGATATCCGACGTCGATACATCGTTGAAACCTGACGTAGATACAACTTTCAAATCCAACTAGCTTTCAACATTGTTGCGACGTCGATATCCGACGTCGATACATCGTTGAAACCTGACGTAGATACAACTTTCAAATCCAACTAGTTTTCAATATTGGTACAACGTGGAAACCCGACGTCGATACATCGTTGAAACTCGACGTAGATACAACTTTCAAATCCAACTAGTTTCCGACATTGCTACAACGTGGTACCTGACGTTGAAACAACGTATTTTCAACGTCATTTTGCCTGCTGGGTTGAAACCCTTCTGAAATTATGTTTCCTCTGTTGTTTTCCAGTCCGACCTTATCTCGAATTTTCTGTTTACTCCTTATGTAAGCATAGAAACTCTTGTATATTTAACAATGTATACAATAATTTATTACACCAGTTTAATTCACGACCTGTAAACAGACCCGTAAACAAACTCCCCCTTATCGCTCGTGAACTTTGAGTCCGGGACAAAAGCTGCCTGTGTTAACAAAAACAGTTTCTTAATATATATCTGTAAGAAGTTGGTGTATATAGTATAAGTGTAATAGTAATACTTATTCTAACCAATATTCCACTATTTCTGACTATTTACTATGTTATCTCAATGTTCGAATGGAAACAACCCTATTAACGCTCACTGACTCCGGAACTAACTTACTCTAAAATCATGCCTCTGACTAATAATAATTAAAAAAAAATTTCTAATATATGTCTACAATACGTTTATGTATAATATATATATGCAGTAGTAATACTTATTCTATTAATTATTCCACTTTTTCTGTAAATTCTCTTTATCTTTCCGGAAGTCAACTTTTCTTGGGGAGAAGGTGTAACATACGATTGACAGTCGAGACAGAAACAAATTGGTTTAAGGGCAACATGGCGAAATCGATTCTACGGGTCAGCGTATTGCTGGTCGTGGTGTGACTGCCAAAGTACGACGTCAGAAGACTCGCATTGTTCATACACATTCAAGGTGCCAGCGAGTGATTGCAATCAAAATACCAGAACGTCCCAGTGGATATCGTTAAACTGGTCAACGACTTGAATCACATCCGTGCCGAGAACATAAAACTGGCTGGGAAGCAGACATAATTAACAGACGAGAATGGAAAAGTGCGACAGAACATTGCGACCATTGAAGCAGGTAAGACTGAGAAACAATACTTTGCTATGACCCATTTTTCAATATGTACGTCCACGAAGTCCAACTGATCTAGTTATGAAAGTGCACTTTATATATATATATATATATATCTATATATATATACATATATATATATATATATATATATATATATATATATATATATATATATATATATATATATATATATATATATATATATATATATATATATATATATATATATATATATATATATATATATATATATATATATATATATATATATATATATATATATATATGTATATATATATATATACATATATACATATATATATACATATATATATATATATATATATATATATATATATATATATATATATATATATATATATATATATATATATATATATATATGTATATGATGACTCTCTCTCTCTAAACATCATACCATTATTTAAAAAGGGTTCGAGGAATAAGTCAGAGAATTACAGACCAGTGTGTTTAACGTCAGTGATTTGTAAATTATTAGAAAGGTTAATTAAAGACCATATGGTGGACTTCCTCTTTAAGAATAAATTATTAAATTCATCTCAACATGGATTCCTTAAAGCGAGGTCATGCTTAACAAATATGTTATGTTTTTTGGACGAAATCACTAAGTGGATAGACGTGGGATCGCCAGTAGATATTATCTACTTAGATTTTCAGGAAGCTTTTGACAAAGTGCCACATCAAAGATTACTACTTAAATTAAAAGCCCATGGTATCGGGGATAGCATAACTGACTGGATAAAACAATGGCTGACTGACAAAAGACAACGAGTTGTAGTAGATGGAGAAGTTTCAAATTGGAAATCGGTTTTGAGTGGGGTACCTCAAGGATCAGTATTAGGACCTATATTATTCTTAATTTATATCAATGACTTGGACGACAGTATAACAAGTAACGTACTGACATTTGCGGATGACACAAAACTGTTTAGAAAGTTAATACTGATGGTGATAAACAACATTTACAAAACGATCTAGACAGATTAGTGAAATGGTCTGAGAAATGGCAGATGCTGTTAAATTTTGGGAAATGTAAATGCCTACATACAGGACATGTGAACTTTAATGTAAACTATAAAATGGGAGATACTGTTCTGGGTAGTACTGTAAAAGAAAAGGACTTAGGAGTTACAATGAGCGCTGATATGAAAGTTTCAGAGCAGTGTGGTATTGCATCTTCAAAGGGTAATCAAATTCTTCGATTGATTAGAAGAAACATAACATACAAGGGAAAAAAGTTAATTATAGCTCTCTATAAAGCAATAGTTAGACCTCATTTAGAATACTGTACACAAGCATGGAGACCATATCGTAAGAAGGATATAGATACGCTTGAACGCATACAAAGGAGAGCAACTAAAATGATTCCAGAACTGAGCGACCTTAGTTATGAAGAACGCCTGAAAGAATGTGGTTTAACAACTGTAGAGACAAGGAGGTTAAGAGGAGATCAGATTGAAGTTTTTAAGATATTGAATGGGTATGAAAATACTGATAGAAATATGTTTTTCTCACTCAAGAAGGATAGCAGAACTAGAGGACATGATGTACAATTAGTAAAAGATCAATGTAGATTGGACATCAGGAAGCACTCGTTCTCACAGAGGACAATAAATGAATGGAACAAATTGTCTACAGATTGTGTAACTGCTAGCAGCGTGAATATGTTTAAAAACAAGGTTGACACATATGTCAGGAGGGCGGGTTATAAGTAGATGAACATTGTTTGACTATCGATAAGCCAATGGCTTCCTTGTCCACTTGCCATCTGGGCCTTTGGCTTGGATGGCAAATCTTGTTAAATCTTGTTAAATCTCTCTCTCTCTCTCTCTCTCTCTCTCTCTCTCTGTCTCTCTCTCTGTCTCTCTCTCTCTCTCTCTGTCTCTCTCTCTGTCTGTATATATCTCTCTCTGTCTATATATATATATATATATATATTCCTCTCTCCCTCTCTCTCTCTCTTTCTCTCACTCTCCCCCTCTCTCCCTTCTCTCTCTTAGTTTTCTATCGCCCCCTCCTCTCCTCGATTTTTTTTCCAACATGGCTCACTCTACCTTTCTCCATGCATCCTCTCCCGCTTATATCCGACGTCGCACCTCTACCTCTGAATGCCCATCCTCCGTAACCATTCCTCCAAGGTACACAAAGCCATCCACTTGCTTGAACTCCTTACCATCCAACCTGATGTTCAATTCCTCTCTATGGTGTTCCACCCACATCACTTCTGTCTTCTCCAGGCTCATTCTCATCCCGTGATTCTTGAACACCCCCTTCCATTCCTCCAACTCTTCATGTTGTTCTTGTTTGCTCTCTGCTATTAAGACCAGATCGTCTGCATACATCATCGTCCTGAGAACATCCTTCATGTTGAACTTCCTGCTGATTAGTTCCATCACTATAAAAAAGGGCTAGGCCACTTCCTTACCTCAAACTGATGTTAACTGGAAACTCTTCCGACAACCCAGATCCAACTCTTCCTTTTATTATCTCATTCGTTGCTTTCACCATCCTGGCTTCTGCTTCTGGCACTCCCATCCATCTCACTGTTGGCGTCACCATCTCTCTTGGGACTGTGTCATAGGCCTTTTCCGGTTCCACAAACCCCACTGCCATTCTCCCTTTCATATCCAACCTCTTCTCTCTCAGCTGTCTTAATGCAAACATCCCATCAGTCGTCACTCTGCCCTTTCTGAATCCATGTTGTTCTTCGCACCATTATTGCTCTATTCTCTTTCGGATCCTACCATCCAGGATCCTCTCTATCAGCCTCATGGGGTGATTTAGAAGAGTGATGCCTCGATATTTCCCTGGGTCTTGCACAACTCCCTTCCTCTTCCATATTGGGAAAACTAGCCTTGTATGTCACTCCTCTGGTACTTTACCATGCCTCATATATGTATTCAGCATATTCAGTTATGTCACTAACTTCCCATTTTTCTCCTCGATCACAAACCCACCCTATCAATATCTCCCTTTGCCGCTTTCTTCTTCTGCCCGTATGTGTGCATCATCCTTGCATCAGGTTGATTTCGTCTTTTCGCTCAACAACGCCTATCCGCCATCCTTGGTTACCACCATCCTTGGTTATTACCTTGACACTTCGCCCTTTCCCGATGTTCTTCTACATAGCTCTTATGCAGCAAACGCTTTTTTTGTACTTTTTCCATTCTTCCTCCAAACCGCCAATTTCTTCACTGAACTCTTCATACTTGTATTCGTCCCTCTCCCTCTCTCTCTCTCTCTCTCTCTCTCTCTATATATATATATATATATATATATATATATATATCTCTCTCTCTCTTTCTAGCTCCATCTCCCCCATGCGCCCCTCTTTCTCTCTCACTCCTCTCTCCTCGCTCTATTTCCCTTTCTCTCTCTCTTTCTCTGTCTATATATATATATATATATATATATATATATATATATATATATATATATATATATATATATATATATATATATATATATCTGTCTTTCTCTGTCTCTGTCTCTCTCTCTGTCTCTCTCTCTCTTTCTCTCTTTCCCTCTCTCTCTCTCTCTCTCTCTCTCTCTTTCCCCCCCTCTCTCTCTCTCTCTATATATATATATATATATATATATATATAGAGAGAGAGAGAGTGTGACCTAATGGCGGAGTGACCCCCACCGATACCATGTGAATTGTATATAAGTCGAGATTATTGGATGTATCTTATTTTGATGGTGTATACTTGCCTAATTTCCTGCTCCTTAATTAATAAATATAAATGTCATTATTTGGCCTATTTCAATCTACGCTGGACTTGTGTTGTTATTTTTTATCATGTGATGCACAACCGCTGGGAAAGGACATTGCTGGTTCTTTTATCAACTCAAACTATTATTGAACTTATTTTGTGAATCTGACAATATGCCTGTCAACATATATTTCAACTTACACCAATGATGGCTGTATTATTTTGTGTTTGTTGTATATTTTTGTTTTCGTTTACTTTAGCTATACATATATTTTGTCTTCCACATGTATATTAGTAATCAGTTTCGATGTTATTAAAATGTTATTGCATTATCTATACATTGTCGATGAAAGTGTCTGTAGTTGCCCGAAAACGTTAAGAGGCATTGGCGGTGAGACGATCGATACAAAGAACGGTACGAATAATTAGGGAAATACAAAACACATTTACCGAAACAACCACATGCAGCCAATCAGTAAACCTTGGACAGATTGTGAAACGGTTTTGCTTACACTTTCACAGCACATTCGACATTAATAAACTGACCTCCCGAGTGAAACGTGCGACATGACATATTTATTTTTCTTCTTCCCTTTGGGCAATTGTGGGGTGGGGCACAGCACTTAATCTTTCAGCTGTTCAAATCTGCCCTTTCGAGATATCTGTGAACACTCTCCCTCCAGCTTAAATTAAGTTTTCCTCTTCTCCTTCTACCTCCACCGTCTGTTTCCGTGCTCTCATTGGCGATCTCTCCTTACTCATTATCTGTACATGCCATGCACTTCACAGTCTGGTCCCCACTTCCTTCATCCGTTGTTTCTTCTTTCTGATCTCTTCTCTTAATTCAACCCTATCTTCCTTCTTTCTTCACGTCCCATATAATACCTTCTTCCCCCTACCATTATGTCGCTCCGGCTTGGAACAGCATCTGTCCCTCCTTGTTGCTTCCTCCATCTTCACACATTGTTCCGCCCAAGTACACGAAACACATTTATATTTGGATAACATTAGTTAGGTTTTCCAAATGCATGTTTCATGTTCGACTCAAATACGAACATGAAACGAGCAGGTAGCAGCAATACGCTTACACTACGCTAACATGTAGAATCGATTTCGTTATGTTGTCATCAAAACAATTCGATTGTTCTTTCAAAAACCGAGACCGTCAATTGTGTCCGCAAGCAATGCTGGGCAAGCAAACGGGAAGTATAAATGTTGCTACAGGAGAACTGGTGGCATTGCGGTCTATCAGCGGTTCACCCTATTGGTCGACAATTGTATTTAATAAACCCACAATGTCCTATTCAACAGACCCACATAGATGCCGCTAGGAGGGTCTGTTCGACGACAACAACATGGATGTCTTGCAACGAGCTTACGGTTATATGGAATTCAACTCTTCCTCCGTAAAAAGCTGCAATATGGCCACGAAGCCTGTACAATCACATATTGGCCCCTCCATTAAAAAAACAATTAGATGGATGCTAATCGATAAAGGTCAGGATGACGTTAAATATACGCTGGAGCCAGCTCGTCACAGACAGAGAGCAAAGGCCGGATTTATATCCCGCAGATTTTGGCTGCGCATGCGACATGATAACCTAGTCTAATGCGATTGTTACGCACTCTCAGAACAAGACAGATTATAAACAGTCCGTATAACCTGTTCTTGTGAGAATTACATTAAAGTTGAGTGAATAGATTGCCCACATTTTGAAATGGCGACACCGAGACAACTTGCCCTGGCAGGTGGATTCCAACTCAGTCCTCTCGATTGTGAGTCCGATGCTTCAACCGCCGAGCCACTGCCCTCCAGGTATTATGATTATGTTTATATAATGTCCTCCTCGGCTAACGATCACAGGAACTACATAATTATTTATTAATAATTAACGAGTGTGATAAATATCAGTCGAGCTTGGTGTGGTTATAACCTGGTGTGGCTAAATAATGAGAGTAATACATTTAGCTAAGCCAGTTAATTTTTACATTACTGTAACATATAACTGTAACATAATCGATGTGAACTAGTTAATTTTTAAATGTTTGCACTCAATGAGGGCATGCTAACCATGTATATAAATAATATATTCAAATGTACTATCATGTTTAGCACCCTTATACATAGGACGAATGCTTGTTAGAGATGACATTCACTTCATCTCTTGACCAGGACGGTGATCTTTTTCACATAGGCTTCGCCAGTCTGGTCTGTCTTCATGGTGTGCGTAACAAGTTATACTGACAAACCCACCTCCCGATGCACCTCCCCCTCGGAAAACCTCCCGGACACAATATCCCACCCACATATTAACTAGGACAAACCCCCCCTCCTCACATAACAATATTTAATTACACATTTATGAATATGTGGCAATCACACTCCCCCCGAATACTTTTCTTCTTCTGTCAGTTTCTGAGCTTTTTTTTGTGTACATCAACTTATTTCCACTTCTGTTATTCTTTATGTCATTGACTCGTGAGATGCTACATATATTTTAACATTTGTGTAGAGCTCTGTATAATATATAGCAGAAGCCTTGCATTTACTGCCATGACAGGCCCAGGAAAGTAACTTGGTTACGGTGAATAGTGGGGGTCCAGTAAAACAAATCAAGGCTTAAGTACATAATACATTGATTAATAACAAATATTTTTTATAAAGAACACTATAAAAACACGACAAGAAATAAGTATTACAATGTGTGTGAACCTTTGAGTGGGGGGGGGGGTTTGTCCTAGCTGCCATTTACGTTGGGGATTATGTCCGGGAGGGGGGGTTG
>OY759269.1:15525262-15527762 GCA_963662155.1 Lamellibrachia columna
CCAAAGATTTTTATGCAAATGCGGAGAAAACGCGTATTGGTTTATATACATAATATTATTCATTTTAGTTGCGTCGACACTGCCTCTGCAGCTGGCACTGTTTTTCCAATATAACAAACATACTCACGAAAACAAGACCGTATTCGCCACCATAATTCAGTCCCCGCCTTGAACACTGCTTTAAGTTGACATCTGATCGGTTTTTCCCCGCGACCGCACCTGCAATGGCATTACATATGTAAAGGTATGTTATTGTATAACATGTATAACAATCTGATTTTTAAGATCGCTATAATTAATTTTCACTACCTGTCACTGATAATCGTATTGCACACAGTCGCTAGATGGCAGCACCATGTAACTTATTAGAACAGTTAATTAAAGAACATATGGTGTACTTCCTTGTTAGGCATAAATTATTAAATTCATCTCAACATAGATTCCTAAAAGCGAGGTAATACTTAACAAATATGTTATGTTTTTTTTTGTGTGGTAATTTTGATATCCCTGATCCCTCTTTCCCATTACTGGTAAAATCCATGACAGAGTTATCTGCTCAAATGGCGCCTGCTTTATTGTTCTGACTAGATGCCTGTACTTCCTAAGTATAGCTATATATATACCCTCCCTCTCTACGTTTTTCATTCCTGCGTGTATTAAAACATATCCTCACTTGTCCGGACCAATGATTGTTCCCACCCTCTCCGTTACAGCCTCTATGTTGGCCCCAGGCAAGCAAATCACCACGTCGTCCTCCTTATTTAGCACTCTGTCGGTCTTCCTAACTATCGAGTCCCCCATAAACACACTCACTCTCCTACTCACCCCCTCTGTGACTACCTCGGAGTAGCTCTTGTGTTGAATCCCTTCAGTCGCATTCTGTCCTGCAGTCGTGTCACCTGGCAGCCTGTTTTCCACCTCCCTCTCGCTCATCAATTTATTTCCTTTCCCTCCCGTCTCCTGGCTATCTTGAGCTCCCGTCGCCTGTACTTCTGACGCCTCCGTTCCTATCGCCTTCACTTCCGTTTCCCTGGCTCCCATCGCCTCCCTCTCGTTTCCTTCCCTACCGTCTCCCTCGCACTCGTCTCCCTCACACACATCTCCATCAATCCCATCACCTTCGCTCCGATCACTTTCATTCCACTTTCCTTCCCTCCGTCTCCCTCACTCCTGTCGCATTCCTCTTGTCTCTTTCCGTCCCTTCTCCTTCTTTCCCGTTATCTTCCCTATCGTTTCAGTCATTCCGTTTCCTTCCATTCTTTCGTTCTGTCTCCTTACGACCTGTTAACTTAGCTCCTCTCTGCCTCTTTCCAGGTTGAGGTGAGCTCAACATAGCATCAATCTCATCGTCTCCCTCCCCCTATCATCCACTGTCCCCACACCGGAACCACTGGCACAACCTACCTCTTCCCTTCCCAATATTGCCACTACCTGCTTCCTCAGCTGTTCCATCTCCACCTCTAGTTCCTTCATCTTCGCACATCCCCTACACACATAGCTAAACATTTCTCATACCCGGACTTAACGAAGTCTACCCAGCTGCTACAACTCCCGCATACTAAATGCCTGGTGGCCTTTACCTGCCGTTTACACGGCGCCATAAAACAATTTAGTTTTAGTTAGATTGCTACGTTACCTTTCAATAAGGCTGTTTTCATTGTTAAAAACACTTTAGGCTGGATTATTTAGATTTTAATTTACTTTTGACAATTAATATACTTGCTATCTATGTTCTATCTATTAAGCTCGCATGTGTGTAAAAATGCCGGCCACCTAGCGAATACACAGAACACTGCGTAAGCAAAATAATGACTCTGTGTATAACAACGTACGCTAATATCCTGCTGTTATTTCCTTTTTACCGAAAACGTTTACTACAATTATGTCAGATGCTACCTCGTGTATGTAATTTTTTTATTGTATGACATATCACTTTGTCTCATATATATTAAAACATGTAAACGATAGTTTGTTACACCAATTTAATTAACAAGCTGTAGACAACCCTTTTATCACTTGCTGAATTAGAGTCCGGGAATAGCTACTTCAAAATACTGCCTCTGTTAACAAAAACGGTTTCTTAATATATGTCTATGACAAGTTTGTGTATAAAATATGCGCAATAGTAGTACTTATTATAATCACTATTCCACTCTTTTTGACAATTTACTATGCTACCTTAATTCTCGAACTGGTAGCATACCCTATTATCATTCGCTGACTTCCTTGCCGTAATCCGGGACTAAATAACAACTGTTTAATATTATTACCAAAACGTGTAATACTGAAGCTGTACTGAATGAAGCTAGTGACGACGGGTTTTTTTTGGAAACAACATCGGCACATCCCTGCGTTCACAGCTTTCTTTGATGAAAACAACAAAGAACTCGGGTGTGTGTGTGTGATAAATCGACTGTACTCGTGTTCTCAGCTACCCGTGAATGAGCGTGTGTTCACTGAAGCATGTCCATGTCTTATTTTGGTACTCCGTCTGCCCCGA
>OY759269.1:15532762-15580262 GCA_963662155.1 Lamellibrachia columna
AACGACGTGTAGGCTGACAAAGAGGTACCTCTTGAAATGCGACAAACGGCAAAGGAGGCTCAGTTGTAGACCATCCCGAAGATATGACGATGTTCCGGGTAAACCTAGTCGGTAACAATAGCAAAGATGGATCGGACTGCAACTGTCAATAATGCAACTGAGCCACATATGTGTTTCCTTCATAAAAAGCATGTTCCATATCACCATCATTCTAAACGTCAAGCTTTGTGAATAACGTGGAAATCGAAAATGTATTTGGCATCGACCACAATTTCCCTTTAGACAGGTCATGAAACCGCGAACCTACCGTGTTGAATCGGCACCCGATATAACTTCGCCTAGCACCAAGTCCCTCAGTTTAAAACATAAAACAAAATATATATCCACGGTTTCCAAGATAGTATCAGTGTGCGCAGCAAAGTTTGATGTCGTGATCCACAGTAGGAACCACGAGAAGGTGACAAGCGCTTCCCTACCACGAGTATTTGTGTGCAAGCAGTGTAAGTGTGAAAAGTTGTGCCTGAAACAGAATCATCTCCTTCATTAACTAGGCTAGCATTAACGAAGGCCATTTCGGCCATATACCACATAGTAACATATTTTTCTAAAGAACAGTTACCCTTTTGAGCCAGTTTGACAAGAAGCATTTTCGTTGAAAACAATGCAGAACACACGAGCGCTTGTCGTTGTCGTGATGCATGTAAAGAAATTTGGCAAACAAATTGAGGTCCTTAGTCAAAATGGTTAAACAGTTTACAACATCAGAGTTAGCCCTGATTAGTAACACACCATAACACACATAATATATTCAGTCAATGCAGCTACAACAATAAACTATCACCCTATCAAAAGCCCCCCACACACACAAACGAAAACACCACACACTGAACAGCTGTTTTAGGTCCAGGCTAGTGTTCATTTAGCTGGTCTTGACTATTGTTTGTGTGCATGCGTGGGAAATTGTCATGGCTGCTGTTATCTTACAGGTACATAGTACAGGTTTGGCAGCTTCAGCGGCAGTGCCCCGAACCCCCCACAACATACTCGATGTTCTTCAGTTCTGGGACTATCGGTGATTTGTCCGACATCGCTAGTCTCAATGGCAGCGGTGGAGGTTGGTCTGGGTAGGGACATCTTTTTACTAGATAAGCAGAAACCGATACAGTCGAGTAAAATGTTGCAGAAACAGTGGGAGCAGGAAAATAACGCGTCCGTTCCTACCTGTCACTTATACTAGTTGGTGTAGTTTTCGACCTACTTAATAGAATATGCCTTTTAAAATCTGAAGAAACATTTTGTGTAAGAGATCGATATACCAAATCAGCAAAAGCTACTTTATTTATTCAATGCAAGCAAAGTATTAAAACAGTTGTTTTGAGTGAAAAACTTACGAATATTGAACGTCTGAACCATGTCGCGCTAGTCGAGGAAACTTGCGGAATTCGACTGATATTTATGGCAAGCCGTACAGACAATCGTTTTTAATTTTACCACTTTGTTCCACTTATGTCAACCTTTTTTATCAACCAGGCTTGACATAACGCTTTATAAAACACATATACATATATTTGCATTGAATATATAACGTTAATGTAGTATATTTTTTCTCGTATATTTAACACATTTTAATTATTCCTACTTTTATGACAAGACTAGCTTGCCATATATCTACCACAAAAAGGGCTATTATTGTCACGTGGCCAAGAACGAGACATGCGTTAGCAGACGCTCAATAATAATGTCTGGTAAGCATGCAAAGTCGGTTTTTTATCAAAGTATGTATATCATAAACGTGTTCCATGTCATATTATATATAAAAATATATTTTGCTCAGACAAGACTCTGTATGGTTATTGTCGTAAACAGACGCTTTGACGTCTCTAACGCGATATCAAGCGAGATTTCAATGGATCGAAAACTGGCGTGGGTCGAAAACTGCACCGGTAACTATACCTTCAGGGCCCGAGGTTATAAACCGTATTCAAACTCAAGCTCAAGTCTGTGCTCAAGTCTGAGATTTCATGCTCACGAGAGTTTTTTTTTCTCTTTTGAGTTTGAGCATAGTGTGAAAGCGAAGCTTGAGCATGAAACCGTGCTCAATTGAGTTGAGTACGGTTTATAACCTCGAGCCCAGGTCAATGGAACAATTAAGACAATACGAAACGTTGCTAAGTTACGTGGACACGTGAATGTTTGTTTGTTGTAAATTTTAAGTTCATTTATAGCTACCGATAGACTACGTGGTTGGCATCATTAAGGTATGTGGACAGAGAGGCTCCATGTAGGGGAAGGCCGTCTTAGTTGAGCCAAATTTAATTATTTTTAATATTTAGGGCACAATCATATTCTTATTTCAAATTTATTTTTACTCACATAAACTATGGTTATTAGTAGATAAATTTACACCGAGATAATGTATCTAGAATGCATAGATAATTATAATAGGTAGTTGATGCAAATAGGGTTGGTAAGCTGGTTCAAGTAACACTGAATCTGGGGTAAGTTGAGCCACAATGTAACGTAAGTTGGGTAGATGCTTTATTTGTATAATTTACGTACACCTTATACTAACATTTCGTAACTACCCAGCCAGCACATCTACCCAATAGGTACAACACGTCTCTGACAAGTCTGTTGCCTTGTAGTTATCCGATGTATCAATTTGTTCAGAAAAATTTATTCCGTGATTTATGTTAGGTTAAAGAACACTCGTCTTCGTTCTTTAATCACTGCTCAACTAACTCACCCGTGGCTCAACTACCCTTCCTTGGCACTTGGTTGGCTCAACTAACCCTTCCTTGGCACTGGATTTTTTTGCTCGAGTGTTATCCATTGAGTCTCAGTAAATAGAAGAACTTGGGTGCCCATTTTACTTTTAGATTTTATCGTTTTTATGGGGTCTCACACATACCTACCAAAAGAGCTTACATTATCGCCAGAAATCACCTTATCAGTAATTCTTACAAATAGTTATTAAGAATAATTATTGATTAAAAATCTGAACAAATCAGTTACATTGTCCTACTAGAACCGACATAATCGCCAAACATTTAGTCAATATATTGAATATCTTAGAATTCGTTTAAATGAATGTGAAATTGTACTCCGATATATCCGATTGTGTTCATGCATCTGCTATACATGTGGCATATTTGTATGTTGAACTTACATTCAAGCAATACACGTGGAATATAAATAATTGTGTGTTGTTGTTTATTGTGACTATTTCATCATATTCATTATTTAATAGTGGAAAAACGAATTCACTTAAGTGGAAATGTGAAGGTATTCCAGACCAAATACTAACACGCTCACCTCGATAGTCTTGTCACTTTGGCCCAGTCGAGGGGGTGTCCTTAATGGTGAGGTTCCACTGTATTTATCTCGCTCGGCACGCGGTGGTTAGAGCATCAGCAATCGACTGTCAATCAAGAGGACTGGAGTTTGAATCCGTCCTACTGTTGTTTCGAAGCTTGGGCAATTTCGTAGGTGCACTGCGTGTACACTTGGGCGAGGGACTTTGGTGCTGTACGACAGGTAGAAGGTCTTAAACAATATTTTGACAGCGTGGAAAGGACAATACTAAACGTTTCCTATCTGGTGTGCGGGGGGAGTCTTTATTGTGGGACAGGCATACAACAAATACAACAAATAGCAACTAATCGAAGTATAGTTGATTTAGTATTTCTTTCATTTGGTTCAGTTGTTTTATTTTTTAAAAACGCAGTGAAGGAATCATTCATTATTGTTATAAAAATAATACATTACATGGTTACAGAGGGGTATGCAGATCGCAAAGTTGCCATTTTATATTAACTTCACACCCGTAATTATAATTTTAACAAATTCTAAGTTGCGGACTACTTTCTCCATCGTCGATGTAGGTTGTCATTCGGTTTTAAGACAAAACAAAATATTTCTGCCACCTTGGGTGAAAATGTATCATATCATACTTGCTACATCTTACATTGATGCATTTGTAAAATGGTGAGTGCACCACTGTTGGGGGGTGTGACCTAGTATCCGATGACACGACAAAACAAAAACAATAGTTCCGTCGTCATCGTACGCTGAATTCTGAACACTATGACAAAAATAGTTCCGTTGTAATGGTTGTGTAATAAAGATAAACATTTTGTTATTTGTCGTACACGTTTCAGAGCGGCACTGAACAGTGGTTCGGAGATCGGCAAACATTATGTGATAAACTCAAGACAATGGTACAGTACGACTGTATCGAAAAACCGCTAAGTAGGATCTTCTACAACTACGGTCGCTTCATCGCTCGTCATCCACTCTGGTTCCTGATTATTCCGTTGCTGGTCGCCGGGGCGTTGGCATCAGGCCTCTACAACTTCCACTCAGAATGCGATGAAGAAAAGTTGTTTACTCCTGAGAAAGCCAGGTCAAAGGACGAACGACACACTATTCAACAGCTGTTCCCTGAAGATGACGGTTCATATTTCAGTGTCATCAGCACGTCGACGTTGGGGGAATTCGGAAAAGTAATAGTGACTACAACGGCCACAGACGAAAAAGTTCTGACAGAGGATGTGTTCCGTGACGTGAAACTACTTGACTCAGACATCCGGAACATCGTAGTCGATGTGTCTCGGAAGACATACAACTACAGTGACCTTTGCGCCGGTTCTTGTCAGAAGTACGTGTTGTTTCTGTTACACGAGGACTTCCACATCGACTTGAATACTTTGGTATATCCTGTTCATACGATCAACCTCGGAAGGAACATCTCAATATTCCTTGGCGCCGCCATTGGCGGAGTAAGCAAAACTGCAGGTGGCGACACTGAAGCAAAAGCTTGGACGTACTACTTACGCACCAACGCAGAACACAGTGAAGCCGTAGAAGCGTGGCAGGACAAATTCCTCTCCACACTCGCTGCGAACTCTTTTAGCTACATCAATGTGGCCCGCTTCACCGCTCACTCTCTTGAAGACGAATTGTCGAGAAACGTAGCTGGCGTCATTCCGTTATTCTCCGTCACGTTCTCCATTCTCATCACCTTCTCCATCGTATCGTGTATGAGCGCAGACTGGGTGAGCATTAAGCCGTGGCTCGGAAATCTCGGCGTTCTCTCGGCCTGTCTCGCTGTGATCTCGTCGTTCGGTCTCGTGTTTCACTGCGGGGTTCCTTTCATAGACATCGTCTCTTCCAGTCCATTCCTCGTGCTCGGTAAGTCATCAAATACTTGCAAGAGACAACGGTAACAGCGCAGATAGTACGTCAACTGACACAATGATGATACTAATAATAATAGTAAAATAATAACATAATAGTAATAATAACAATACTACTACTATTTACTGTTTCCTCTGTTGCTTATGCTGCTACTGCTACTGCTGCCTCTGCTACTGCTGCTGCTGCTTCTGCTACTGCTACTGCTGGTTCTGCTGCTGCTGCTGCTATTGCTACATCTTGTGGTGCAACATTTAATATAACATAGAATAAAAGTAAAAATAACGAGTATTATTAAACGAACTCGAAGTAGAACATTGTTTGAAATCGGTAATTGGTTATGCAATGCCACGATTATTAAATCAAATAAGGTAACACAAACGAACGAATATCCAAAATGCTCACCGTAAACCTGGTTTTGTTATATTTAGATTGATCGAACCTCATTAGATGTGCGTAATTTTATTTCGCAGGTATTGGTGTTGACGACATGTTTTGTGGCCGCATGGCGTCAGACCGACTTCCGGTGGACGGTTGAAGAGCGCATGGGCAAGGCGTTCTCGGAGGCAGCGTTATCAATCAGCATCACGAGCATCACGCTCCGTAGAGGGTACCACCTTGGACAGACTGGCAGGCGATGGGTCCTATGTTGCCGACTACTACGAGTACGACATCAAGTACTTTAGAGAGTACGGTCCGGCCGTCAACGTCATTGTTGGCGCCGAACTCGAGCTGTGGCAAGAGAGTGAACGACACAACATTGACACGTTCATAAAGAAACTCGAAGCATCGGAATATTTTCAAGGCAAAGAATTCACGGTTGCGTGGACTCGCGATTTCTCCTCAATCATTGGAACCGGTGTCTTTGTCACAACGAATTCCTCGTCCCTATTGTACGTGTTTCTGCAAAACTACAACGATTACAAAATTGACATTAAGCTGGACTCCGGTAAAATCAAGTATTCCCGATTCTTCGTGTCTTCGAAAAATATGAACACATCCATACGAGAAAGCCATATGATGTTGAAAGTTCGAGAAATCGCGGATGATCACCCGAAACTAAACGTGACGGTGTTTCACCCCGCTTTCATATACTACGACCAATACATCGCTGCTTGGCGGAACATGCGGCAAAACATGTTAATCGCGACGGCAGCCATGTTTGTTGTATCGCTGGTGCTGATTCTACTTCCGGTATGTAGTGTATGGGTGACTGCCAGCATAGTGTCCATCTGTACCGGGGTCATAGGTTACATGACGTGGTGGGGCGTCAACATCGGCACAATCTCCATGATCAATATCATCATGTGCATCGGTTACCCCATAGCGCAGGGGGCACTGTCGACGATCCTTGGGGTGGTGGCCCTGGGTTTCTCTGCATCCTATATATTCCGTGCATTCTTCAAGACGATGTTCCTGGTCATCTTACTCGGCGCCTTCCATGGGATGCTCGTCATCCCAGCTCTGCTTTCATTCATCGGTCCAAAGTCTATGAAGCAATGGCGATCCGTGTCCTCTGAATAACCGTCGGTGTCCTCTCAGTGAAAATAATGTGTCCTCTTAGTGTCGGTGTCACCTTAATGCCGACCTGTGTCGCCTTAGTTACGATCTATATCCTCTCATGCAGTGACGATATATGTCCTCTTAGTGAGATATGTGTGTTCTTAATGTTGATATATGTCCTCTTAGTGACGATATGTGTCGGCTCAGTGATGATCTGTGCCCTCTCAGTAATGATCTGTGTCGTCTCAGTGATAATATATATCATCTCAGTGATAATCTGCGTTCTGTCAATAAAGATATGTGTGCTCTCAGTAATGATCTGTGACCTCTCAGTGATGATATGTGTTCTCTTAATGACGATCTGTGTCCTCTTATTGACGGCATGTGTCCCCTCAGTGACGATATGTGCTCTCACTATGGTTGCGCGCGTTTTGATCATGAAGATTGACGTTTCACAACTTGCTCAGGCAAAGAGATTCCACTATTGAAACATTATATGTATACACGAAAATAGCACATTAATCATTCTAAAGTTACTTTTTTTGCGATGGGTGTATTGAGAGACACGGAAAGCTACATGAAATTCACACGTGTAACCTCGTCTTCTTCAACAACTTTAATCGTCCAATGTATTTGCAGATATTTTGTGAACATAACAAGGGATCTTTACCACGTCCGTCTTGGCAATCTGACATCACATTTTGTTTGTTTGTATTAGTTGTTGTAAGTTCATTGTGGTATTCAACGAGTTAGTTATTTCGCCCATACAAATAAACATGATAAACAAGTTGCCTTCACGACACCAGTTTCGAGTTAATAGATAGTACAGTGGAAACCACTTAGTAGAATCACTTCTGGTCAGATCAATTTGATTCTATAAAGCGGCCGATTCACAAAGGCGATTTTCCGAATAAAATAGTTGAATATATTGTGTATGTCAGTAGCGCCTCCATCACTACACTGCTAACTCTATGTTCACATTAAAATCAGTTCACAACACGTTCCTCTTTTGCATGATGACCTGCGTCAACTGTACATTAAATGGCTCGCATACCTTTGGTTACGTTCCGCTATTGAGATATCTCGACATCGGTTGAGTGGTCCTCGTGCTGTACAGCTACGGTCAACGTTAACAAACAGCCACGCCGGCCCGCTGACGGAATGATGTGTGCCAGTGGTTGTCAAGACAACGGCATTATAGAAAGAACAGGTAGTCTGCTGTTATTGATTTTGAGCGTTCGTTCCGCTGAAAGCCGGTGACTCAGAACAGCACTTTACGAATTCAACAGACAATGGCTTTGTAGTGAATCAATACGTTATTTTGCAAGTGCAGCATTGCCGCGTGTAGCCGACCATAACGACAACTGAGTTCATGTTGTTTGCAACGTTGTCTATATTAGTTAACAAAATCTGCTGTGTTTTATTGTTAATTATTAGGGGAAAGTTTAAGTATTACTAATACAAATCACAACACTTGTGTACGGATGACGTCAGAACAGAAGGTCTACGTTTGTCGGCGTGACAACTTTGGCACCGAGTCACATGCCCAGTGAGTCATCATTTCACACCACCGCACAGCCACCAAGTTGTGAAGAGAAACTTGCGTGAGATCATAGGCGGATCCAAACACTGAAAACGGGTGTCCTGTTTCCCAACAATACATCAGGTGACAGCACTTTTATACACTTGAAAGTATTGATAAATTTAGAAATGTTTCAGTATGAATTATGTTTATTTTAATACTAGCTGAGGTGTCCGACGTTGCACGAGGAAAAGGCAGCCACTGCAAGAGGCTATGACTCACTGCACTACGCAGATACGTATTGGTAGGATAATGCCAATGGCACTGACAACGTCATGCCCCCTAAAAGGTTGTGCATCTGTCGATGTGAAATACGCATCCGTCTTCTGGAACCCATTAAAAATACGCATAATCATCATTGGAAAACTTCAAAACAACACTGTGCTTAGTAATTTTAAAATGACATGGTAGTGCATGCATGCAAAAGTTAAGTTAACATGAACTTAACTGAACTAGTGAAAGTTAACTTAACTTATCTGGTAGTGACATGTCAACCACTTGTATAGATGCAGGTAAAATGATATTGGATCAGTGGGTAACACTCATCTTCGTCGCCAGGGGGACTGTCGTTTATCCCTGGTAGCCTTGATTATCCAGGCTCCGCGCTATGACACCGTTTGCCGCACACATAATCGCCTGGATGCAGTGTGTACTTTTCATTGTGACGGAAATTATGTATGCACCCAGATCCTGAATGCATACATAATTAGTCTACTACAATGTCATCCGAGCATTTAGCTAATTCATAAAAGAAGAGTTAACTTTTGTTAGTTTATACGATGCAATTCGAATTAATTTTAAACTTCGATTATATTGACATAATTGTCCGATTGAAAACTAAATCAAGTAAACTAAATTTTAGTGTATCATCTAGATAATGACGCTGGTTGGCTGCTGACTCTTCACGGGAACTCATCCACAAAATGGATTAGTGAGAGTGTGACCACGCCTCTACTGACAGACTCTTTTCTCGGCGGATTCATGAAGCCGAACGAGAATCGGATAAGTGATACGATACACCTGGCATATAACCCCGTTGAAACGAAGAACTTAGCGTTGCTGCGTTAACCAGTGGGCTACGTCCATACGAATTTGGGGCATTTGGGATGTGGCCAATCGTAGACGATTTTAGATGTAATGTCTTCGTTGTCGGAGTCATTGGCCGGACGGGTAATTCCCGTAAACGCCATTTGAAGTTTGGCGGGGCGTGTCTAGTTCCCAGAAAGATGTTGACCAAGACATGTCGTAGGAAAAACTGAAAGTTCCACATTTAAACAGGTTTATATGTCAGTTTCTAAGGGAATTAAATTCTTGGGTTGATTAGATAAAATAAATAAATATAATATAATAATAAAAAAAATAATTATACCTTTGTATAAAACAATAGTTAGGCTTCATTTATGCTGTATACAAGCCTCGATACTATATCTTAAGAAGGACATATATACGCTTGAATGAATACAGGGTAGAGCAACTAAAATTATTGTAGAACTGAGATACCTTAGTTTTGAAGAACGCCTAAAAGAATGTGGTTTAACAACCCTAGAAACAAGGAGGATAAGAGCAGATCAAATGGAAGTATTTATGATATTAAATGGGTATGAAAGTTTTGATAGAAATATGTTTTTCTCACTCAAGAAAGATAGTAGAACTATTCTCAATGCAGATAACCCCGTTAAACGTGGAACTTAGTGTTCCTGCGTTAACCAATGGGCTACGTCCCTACGATTTTGGGCCATATGGGATGTGGCCAATCGTGGACGATGTCGTCGGAGTGGTTGGCTGGACGGGTAATTCCCGTAAAAGCCATTTGAAGTTAGGCGGGCGCGTCTAATTCCCAGAAATATGTCAACGAAGACATGTCGTGGGAAAAACCGAAAAGTCCATGTTTCAATAGGTTTATATGCCAGCTTCAGAGAGAAATCAAATTGTTGGGTTGATTAGGAGAAATATAATTTAATAGGAAAAAAAAGCTAATTATACCTTATGTAAAGCAATAGTTAGGCTTTTATTAGAATGCTGTATACAAATGTCGATACAATATCGTAAGAAGGATATAGATAGAGTAGATCAACAAAAATGATTTTAGAACTGAGATATATTAGTTATGAAGAACGCCTAAAAGAATGTTGTTTAACAAACCTAGAAACAACGAGGATAAGAGGATAACAAATTGAAGTATTTATGATATTAAATGGGTATAAAAATATTGATAAAAAATATGTTTTTCTCACTCACCAAAGATAGTAGAAATAGAGGGCATGAGGTGTACTCGTCCTCACAAAGGACAATAAATAAAAGAAGACGAAGATTCTACCGCTGAGCCATTCAATTTCACCCGATTACGTTACTGTGTTGGTATATATTCATGTCAGTCTTGATATGCAGTTTGCGCAACACTGCCTCGAGAAACGCGGAAAGATGAGAAAACGGCGAGTATTGCCGACGTTTTTATGTGAAAACGGGGAGTTTGTACAAACGCGGGAAAACGCGAAACCTCCAAAGTGCTATTTGTGTGACAAGGTGGGACACCTAGCTAGAAATTGTCCCTCGGGTATACCACGATCATCTTTGAATCCAAAACCATGGATTCCTAAGAACATTGCAGGGAGTGATTGTCTAGCTGTCGATCCCCATCATCAGTGTAGTAATCAGGCTATTCTAAAATGTGGATGTAGCTTGCTGTCGTTGGTAATTTGTGCCGATTATACAAGGATGTGTTGAAAAAACACCGGTCAGTATTCTACGGGACACATGGTGTAGCGGAATAGTTGTGAGACGTGATCTTGTTAGGGACGATCAACTCACGGGAGAGAAGCGTATCCTAGTAACGATAAATCGCTCCGCTAATACAGAGCCCATAGCTAGCTTCACATATGTTCTCTGGAGGGGTAGAGGTACTATGTATCACTAGTCCTACTTGTGATGTGGTTATCGGAAATGTTCCCGGAATACACATTGAAGTATGGGAAAGGTTAAGACAGAGAGAGATTAGGGCAATCCTTGTAATGTTGTGACAAATGAAGACGTGGGATCTATCAAAGAGAAGGAAGTAACTTGCGCAGTTGTAACCAGAGCTGAAGCAGTGAGACAAGAGCGAAAAATTAGTTCGCTTAAAATTTCCGATGTGGGTAACATTAATGTGACATCAGTCTCTTTCAAAATAGCTGAATGGGAACATCTAACTTTGAAAGTTTTCTTTGATAAGGCAAAACAAACCCCAAGTAGTGATCCGAGGAAGAACCTGTATTTCATGAAGGGGGTATGTTGTATCGACGATTTCAGAAAGACAAATCTAAGGTAGAGTGGACACACATAGTAGTTCCCCGAGTTTTCAGAAAGCAAATGCTGCGACTATGCCATGAGACTATTCTGGCAGGTCACTTAGGTGTAAAGAGGACTTCCGATAGAATTTGCAGCAATTTCTATTGACCAGGCATTTTCGTCGATATAACCCGATTTTGCCAATATTGTGGTATATGCAGAGAACGGTAAACCGAGGAAGCGTTAAAGTGGCTTCAGTTCAGTTGATGCCTATGGTTGATGTCCCTTTTCATAACGTAACCATTGATTTGATAAGCTCAGTGTCACCACTTACCGATAGGCGAAACCAATGGATCCTTACCTTAGTTGACTGCGCTACCCGGTACGCCGAAGCAATTCCTTTGTCATCCACTACTACCGAGGTAGTCGCTGAAGCCCTTCTATCCATATTTACTAGGGTCGGTTTCCCAAATGAAGTTTTGAATGGTAATGGTCCTCAGTTCGTTCTCTGCATATACCACAATATTGGCAAAATCGGGTTATATCGACGAAAATGCCTGGTCAATAGAAATTGCTGCAAATTCTATCGGAAGTCCTCTTTACACCTAAGTGACCAGCCAGAATAGTCTCATGGCATAGTCGCAGAATTTGCTTTCTGAAAACTCGGGGAACTACTATGTGTGTCCACTCTACCTTAGATTTGTCTTTCTGAAATCGTCGATACAACATACCCCCTTCATGAAATACAGGTTCTTCCTCGGATCACTACTTGGGGTTTGTTTTGCCTTATCAAAGAAAACTTTCAAAGTTAGATCTTCCCATACAGCTATTTTGAAAGAGTCTGATGTCACATTAATGTTACCCACATCGGAAATTTTAAGCGAACTGAATTTTCGCTCTTGTCTCACTGCTCCAGCTCTTGCCTCACTGCTCCAGCTCTTGTCTCACTGCTCCAGCTCTTTTATCACTGCTCCAGCTCTTGTCTCACTGCTCCAGCTCTTGTCTCACTGCTCCAGCTCTTGTCTCACTGCTCCAGCTCTTGTCTCACTGCTTCAGCTCTTGTCTCACTGCTCCAGCTCTTGTCTCACTGCTCCAGCTCTTGTCTCACTGCTCCAGCTCTTGTCTCACTGCTCCAGCTCTTGTCTTACTGCTCCAGCTCTTGTCTCACTGCTTCAGCTCTTGTCTTACTGCTCCAGCTCTTGTCTCACTGCTTCAGCTCTTGTCTCACTGTTCCAGCTCTTGTCTCACTGCTTCAGCTCTTGTCTTACTGCTTCAGCTCTTGTCTCACTGCTTCAGCTCTTGTCTCACTGCTTCAGCTCTTGTCTCACTGCTCCAGCTCTTGTCTCACTGCTCCAGCTCTTGTCTCACTGCTTCAACTCTTGTCTCACTGCTCCAGCTCTTGTCTCACTGCTTCGGCTCTGGTTACAACTGCGCAAGTTACTTCCTTCTCTTTGATAGGACCCACGTCTTCATTTGTCACAACATTACAAGGATTGCCCTAATCTCTCTCTGTCTTAACCTTTCCCATACTTCAATGTGTATTCCGGGAACATTTCCGATAACCACATCACAAGTAGGACTAGTGATACATAGTACCTCTACCGCTCCAGAGAACATATGTGAGGCTAGCTATGGGCTCTGTATTAGCGAAGCGATTGATCATTACTACGATACGCTTTTCTCCCGTGAGTTGATCGTCCCTAACAAGATCACGTCTCACAACTATTCCGCTACACCATGTGTCCCGTAGAATACTGACCGGTGTTATTTCAACACATCCTTGTATAATCGGCACACATTACCAACGACAGCAAGCTACATCCACATTTTAGAATAGTCTGATTACTACACTGATGATGGGGATCGACAGCTAGACAATCACTCCCTGCAATGTTCTTAGGAATCCATGGTTTTGGATTCAAAGATGATCGTGGTATACCCGAGGGACAATTTCTAGCTAGGTGTCCCACCTTGTCACACAAATAGCACTTTGGAGGTTTCGCGTTTTCCCGCGCTTGTACAAACTCCCCGTTTTCACATAAAAACGTCGGCAATACTCGCCTTTTTCTCATCTTTCCGCGTTTCTCGAGGCAGTGTTGCGCAAACTGCAGATCAAGACTGACATGAATATATACCAACACAGTAACGTAATCGGGTGAAATTGAATGGCTCAGCGGTAGAATCTTCGTTTTCTTCATTTATTGTCCATTGTGAGGACGAGTACACCTCATGCCCTCTATTTCTACTATCTTTGGTGAGTGAGAAAAACATATTTTTTATCAATATTTTTATACCCATTTAATATCATAAATACTTCAATTTGTTCTCCTCTTATCCTCGTTGTTTCTAGGGTTGTTAAACAACATTCTTTTAGGCGTTCTTCATAACTAATATATCTCAGTTCTAAAATCATTTTTGTTGACCTACTCTATCTATATCCTTCTTACGATATGGTATCGACGTTTGTATACAGCATTCTAATAAAAGCCTAACTATTGCTTTACATAAGGTATAATTAGCTTTTTTTCCCTATTATATTATATTTCTCCTAATCAAACCAAGAATTTGATTTATCTCTGAAGCTGGCATATAAACCTATTGAAACATGGACTTTTCGATTTTTCCCACGACATGTCTTCGTTGACATCTTTCTGGGAATTAGACGCGCCCCGCCAAACTTCAAATGGCTTTTAAGGGAATTACCCGTCCAGCCAACCACTCCGACGACATCGTCCACGATTGGCCACATCCCATATGGCCCAAAGTCGTAGGGACGTAGCCCATTGGTTAACGCAGGAACACTAAGTTCCACGTTTAACGGGGTTATCTGCCATGAGAATAGTTCTACTATCTTTCTTGAGTGAGAAAAACATATTTCTATCAAAACTTTCATACCCATTTAATATCATAAATACTTCAATTTGATCTCAAGTCTCAAGTGGTTTACTCCAAACAGCCCAAACTTGGGCTAACGCAGGAGTTTGTGGTGGACTGTGCGCATGCGCTGTGGGTGGTACATTCGATTAAAAGACTAGTATCATTAATGTTGCTGAAATGGTTTTTATTTGATAGTTTTATTTATTTTATGTATAGGATGTTTAACGAAATTTTTTAATAGGTTGGTTGTGTGTATGGACACTGTCGCTGCCTTGCCACATGCACACATAGACAGTCTCCATACCCACACCCTGGATAAGTTTACGCTGAGCACTGTGTTTTAAAGGCAGTTTAGGTGAGGAGGTGTGGTGAAAGGGAGTTCCATAATAGCTTCTTGAAATGATTTTGGGTTTTTTATGTTGGTAATTTTTGATGGAATCATATTCCATATGCGAATGGCTCTGGGATAAAATGAAAAGACCATTGCATTTATACGACACTTGGGGGCTATGTATTGTCCACGGGTTCGAGAGCGAGTTAGTAGACCTGAAGGGGGGGTGATCTCAATAATGTTGTTTAGAATTTTGTAGAAGGTAGTGGCTTGTTTGATAATGCGCCTTCGTTCGAGGGTTGGCCATCCAAGGGCAGTAATTAGATCTGCTGGATTTGTGTTTCGTCTGTAGTCATTTTTAACAAATCTGGCAGCAGAGTGTTGCACTCTTTCAAGGCTTTTAATTTGTGAAAAGGTGTGGGGATTCCATATTGGCGAAGAGTACTCAAGTTTTGGCCGGATTAGCATGTTGTAGGCTGTTTGTTTAACTTCGGGTTTACATGGGCCAAGAGTTCGTTTAATCATGCCTAAACATTTCGAAGATTTTGAAGTTATGTCAGTGACGTGATTTGTCCAGGTTAATTTGGAATCCAATTTTACTCCGAGGTATGAGTGGCTGGATACGGTGGATAATGGCTGGCCAGAAAGCGAGTACTTGTGTGTGCTGGGTTTAGTTTTGTTTGTTATTGGAAGGTGGACGCATTTAGATACATTAAATTCCATTTGCCATTTGTCTGACCATGTTTGGAGTTGGTTTAGGTCAGTTTGGAGAATTTCGTGGTCGTTTTTGGAAGAAATGTTACGATATATAATACTATCATCTGCAAAAAGGCGTATAGGAGATTTGATGTTCCCATTTATGTCATTTATGTAGAGTAAGAAGAGGACAGGTCCTAGAACTGAACCCTGTGGGACACCAGATGTGACATCTGTGATGTCCGACAGGGCACCGTTAACTGAGACTCTCTGTTTGCGGTAGGATAAAAAAGATTTGATCCAATTTTGAGTGTTTCCAGTGATTCCGTAGGAGGTCAATTTTGATAGAAGACGTAGGTGAGGCACTTTGTCGAAGGCTTTAGCAAAGTCAAGCAGGATTGCGTCAATTTGGGTCTTGTTGTCCATAGCAGTCATCCAGTCGTGGACTGTCTCAATGAGTTGAGATTCACAAGACAGTCCCGACTGGAATCCGTGTTGGAAGTGGAGAATGATGTTATGCTTGTGCAGGTGTTTCCACATGTTGCTTAGGATTATATGTTCCATTACTTTACAGAGGATGCAGGTTAGTGATATGGGTCTGTAGTTAGCTGGGTCAGATTTATGGCTCTTTTTGTGTATAGGAGTTACTAATGCTTGTAGCCAGTCATTAGGAAGTTTACCTGTGTTGTATGATTGTTGGAAAATTTGGGTGATGATGGGAGCTATCTGCTTTGCAGTTTCTTTAAGGACTCTGGCTGGGAGTTCATCTGGGCCTGTAGCTTTGTTCTGGTTTAGATTTTCCAGCTGCTTCATTACGCCATCTATGCCAATTTCGAGAAGGGGGATGTTGGGGTAAGTAGAGGGGGCTATTTGGGGGATGGGGTGCTTTTCTTGGGTAAATACAGAGCTAAATTGGTTGTTTAGGGCATTTGCTTTATCTCGATCATTAATTACTGGTTTGTCGTTTACTCGAAGTGTGGGGATGCCAATGTTTTCTCGTTTATTTGCCTTAATAAATGACCAGAATCGTTTTGAATTAGTTTTCAGGCTGTCTCCAATGTGGTTGTTAACATAGTCTTTGTAGGATTTTGCTAATGCTTTAGTAGCTTGCTTTCGGAGTTCCTTAAATTTTTCCCAGTCACTGTTTAGTCCAGTTTGCTTTGCCTTTTTGTGGCTTTTGTTTCGTCTTCTCTGCATTCTAATTAGTTCACGTGTTATCCAGGGGAGGTGGGTTTTAGCTTTTGTGTATCGTCTCGGTATGTTATTGTTAATCAAGGTAGTCAGGCGTTCGCGGAAAAAGGTCCAGTTTATGTCTATATCCTGTGAGTTGGGGTCGATGTCGAAGTACTCAAGATTTAGTTTGTCTATGTCGTCTTTGAGTTGGTCCCAGTCTGCTGATTTGTAACTGTAAACTTGGTGGGGGGGTTTCTTGTTGCGGACTGGGTTTAAGTTGACATTGAAGGTCACGGATTCGTGATCGCTCATACCAGGAGTGGTGTGGGTGTTGATGATAATGGAGGGATTTGAGGTGAGTATGAGGTCAAGAATGTTGCCAGAAGCGATGCGTGTGGGGTCGTTTACCATGTTCTGCAGCCCAAAGTCGTTAGTTATTTCTAGTAGTTTGTTATGCTTGCTGGCAGTGCTGTTATTAGTGGTCTGGTGATTTGTCCAGTTGATATCAGGGAGGTTAAAATCTCCAGCTATGACTACGTTAGGGGGAGTTTTTTGTGATCTATATAGTTTAGTTAGGGAGTCGTGGAGAGCTTCAAGGGATTGGAGGTGGTCATTTGGGGTCGATAATAAGATGCAAAGTATATGCATTTGTTTCGTGCAAAGTGAATTTTTGTCCAAATTATTTCACAATTTGAGTTTAAATTTTGGAGGGGTTCAGCTACAATGTTGTCACGGAAGGCTATAAGGACTCCACCGCCATGGACATTCCTGTCCTTTCTGATGGCCTCATAGTTGGGTGGTAGGAAAGAGTATGTAGCATAGTTTACATCTAATTTAGTTTCAACTAGAAATATGATGTCTGGATTATTATATTGAATAGTTGCCTTTAGTTGGGTTGCTTTTTCTATGCTCTTAACGCTGTTGGTATTTATCAAAATTCCTTTAAGTGTGTTTCCTTGGGTTTTCTTGTGGCGTTCGGGGGTTGAAGTGTTTTGGGGGTTTGGGGCGAAAATTAAGCATGCATTTTGTGATGTGTGGAGTGTTGGGGTACTAAGCGTGGAGCTGTCAGACTGGGTGTTGGTAGAAATGGATTGCTCATTTCTAGATGGAGAAGTGGTAATATTTGGAATTGGGCGCCCATATGGGCCAGGGTTTGGGTGGATGTCGCCTGAGAGTGCTATCAGTCTGCTGAGGTACAGATGTGTAACAATGTCTGATTTGAATTTGATTTTGGGTGGGAATTTAATTCGGGGATTCAAAGTTAGGGCATAATATTTTGGTTTAATTTTGAGATTTGATCGAGATACGCGTTGACATGTTCCAATGATCGTTGTTATTAGGAGAGTGACGGTGATTATCTGCGTTAGCCCAAGATTAATCCGCGTGGAATGCTGGACTAGGTGAGGCGAATATTTCCTAAAAGGACATCTGAATTGGAATACATTTTGTAGCATGGTTTTCAGAAAGTTAGATCCAAATGCAAACAGTGGCGACTTGAAGAAAAGTAAGCTTACTAATGAAATGCTTAGCGATAAAATGAAAAGAACTCACCCGGACGGCGCCGGCAGTGGTAGTCCGCCATCTTTGAAATTTTGGTTCATGTGTTGCGGTAAAGGGCGTTGTTTTTGTTAGTTGCGTTTGTTGTCACTTGGTTTGTCTGTTTCTGCGTGATCAGTGGATTATGTTGAGTTGTTGTACCAATTGTGGTCATTTGTTGTGTTGGTGAACATGTTGTGTTGAGTGAAATGTGTGGAGCGATGTAACGGACTCGTACCACCCCGACGCATGCGCACAATCTGCTCTTATCCTCCTTGTTTCTAGGGTTGTTAAACCACATTCTTTTAGGCGTTCTTCAAAACTAAGGTATCTCAGTTCTACAATAATTTTAGTTGCTCTACCCTGTATTCATTCAAGCGTATATATGTCCTTCTTAAGATATAGTATCGAGGCTTGTATACAGCATAAATGAAGCCTAACTATTGCTTTATACAAAGGTATAATTATCTTTTTTCTTATTATATTATATTTATTTTATCTAATCAACCCAAGAATTTAATTCCCTTAGAAACTGGCATATAAACCTGTTTAAATGTGGAACTTTCAGTTTTTCCTACGACATGTCTTGGTCAACATCTTTCTGGGAACTAGACACGCCCCGCCAAACTTCAAATGGCTTTTACGGGAATTACCCGTCCGGCCAATGACTCCGACAACGAAGACATTGCATGTAAAATCGTCTACGATTGGCCACATCCCAAATGAGATTTAACAAGATTTAACAAGATTTACAATCCAAGCCAAAGGCCCAGATGGCAAGTGGACAAGGAAGCCATTGGCATATCGAGAGTCCAACAATGTTCATCTACTTATAGCCCGCCCTCCTGAGATATGTGTCAACCTTGTTTTTAAACATATTCACGCTGCTAGCAATTACACAATCTGTAGACAATTTGTTCCATTCATTTATTGTCCTCTTTGAGAACGAGTGCTTCCTGATGTCCAATCTACATTGATCCTTTACTAATTTTACCTCATGTCCTCTAGTTCTGCTATCTTTCTTGAGTGAGAAAACATATTTTTATCAATATTTTCATACCCATTCAATATCTTAAAAACTTCAATCTGATCTCCTCTTAACCTCCTTGTCTGCATAGTTGTTAAACAACATTCTTTCAGGCGTTCTTCATAACTAAGGTCTCTCAGTTCTGGAATCATTTTAGTTGCTCTCCTTTGTATCCGTTCAAGCGTATCTATATCCTTCTTACAATATGGTCTCCATGCTTGTATACAGTATTCTAAATGAGGTCTAACTATTGCTTTATAAAGAGGTATAATTAACTTTTTTCCCTTGTATGTTATGTTTCTTCTAATCAATCCAAGAATTTGATTACCATTTGAAGCTGCAATACCACACTGCTCTGAAACTTTCATATCAGCGCTTATTGTAACTCCTAAGACCTTTTCTTTTACAGTAGTACCCAGAACAGTATCATCCCAGTTTTGTAAATGTTGTTTATCACCATCAGTATTAACCTTTCTAAACAGTTTTGTGTCATCCGTAAATTTCAGTACGTTACTTGTTATACTGTCGTCCAAGTCATTGATATAAATTAAGAATAATATAGGTCCTAATACTGATCCTTGAGGTACCCCACTCAAAACCGATTTCCAATTTGAAACCTCTCCATCTTCTACAACTCGTTGTCTTCTGTCAGTCAGCCATTGTTCTATCCAGTCAGATATGCTATCCCCGATACCATGGGCTTTTAATTTAAGTAGTAATCTTTGATGTGGCACTTTGTCAAAAGCTTTCTGAAAATCTAAGTAGATAATATCTACTGGCGATCCCACGTCTATCCACTTAGTGATTTCTTCCAAAAAACATAACATATTTGTTAAGCATGACATCGCTTTAAGGAATCCATGTTGAGATGAATTTAATAATTTATGCTTAACGAGGAAGTCCACCATATGGTCTTTAATTAACCTTTCTAATAATTTACAAATCACTGACGTTAAACTCACTGGTCTGTAATTCTCTGACTTATTTCTCGAACCCTTTTTTAATAATGGTATGATGTTTGCTTCTTTCCATTCAAACGGAACAACTCCCTCTTTTAATGACAAGTTGAATACTCTTGCAAGTGGTATACTGATTTGTTCTACTGTTTCCATTAGTAATTTTGGAGGAATCCCATCCACTCCCGGTGATTTGTTATCCTTCATTGCCTTTATTTTATTAGCTACCAATTCTGGAGTTACATCTAACGGACCTAAATATTCAGATTTAGCCCCATGAAATTTAGCATCAGCATGGTAATGAACTAATACCTTCTTTGGTAAACACTGAACTGAAGTAACCATTTAGGTCCTCCGCCATTAAAAACCCCTGTGATATTATATTTCCAGCACTGTCTTCTAGAGGTCCAACCTTGTCTTGTACGTTTTGTTTACTCCTGACATATGCATAAAAACTCTTGCTGTCATTTTTTATGTTACATGCTAGTTTTTGCTCATAGCTTCTTTTAGATTGTCTAATTTCAGTTGTAGCTGCATTAAGTGCCTCTTTGTATTTTGCATAGTCTTCTTCCTTTCTGGTACGCCTATAAACCCTCCACATAGTTTGTTTTAGCATTGTTTTTCTAATAGCCTCTTTTGACAAGTGTTTCTTTCTACACCGTTTTCCTTGTTTTTGGAAGGGAAAAAATTTATCGATGATACTCTCAATTTCATATTTTAGAATATTCCAACATTCAATTGCGGTCTTATTCATCAGCATGTTATTCCAATCTAGCTTTGCTAAACATTTTCTCATATCTTTGTAGTTACCTTTGTGGAAGTTTCTCTTGTACGTTTTTTTATTTTTACTTTCTGATTGTACATTGATGTCAAAATGTATTTGATTATGGTCACTATTACCCAATGGTTCAAATATTTTTACATTGTCCACTAATTCCTTTTGTGATGACAAAACTATATCTAATACATTTTATCCCCTGGTTGGTTCTAGTACGTGCTGAGTAAGAAAGCTATCCTGGATTAAAAATAGAAATTGTTGGTCCTCAATCCCTGTGCTCTCTAGAGAATTCCATTGTATGTGTCCATTGTTAAAATCTCCCATTATGATATATTCCCCTTTACTAACTTCCTTTATAGCGTTTTTTTTATTTTTGTGTTGTCCTCTTCGTTTATGTTTGGACTTCGGTAAACTAATCCTACAGTTAATTTTGAATTTCCTGAAACAATTTTGCACCAAACAGCTTCATCGCAATCTGCTCCCCTTTCTAGTTTTATTTCATAAGCCTGAATAGATTCTATAACATATAAAATAACTCCCCCGCCCTTCTTCCTATTCGATCTTTCCTAAACATTACATATCCTGTCAGTCCTAATTCAGCATCTGTTGTATCTTTGTTGGCCCTTGATTCAGTTATACCAATTATGTGAGGGTCAATATCTTCTACCTTAATGTTTAATTCGTTTTTCTTGTTTACTATGCTCCTTGCATTTAAACATACGCATCTATAACCTTTTTCAGAGATGTTTTTCGGATGATTTGATATTGGATTATCTGTGCTAGTGGCCTCTTGTTCTGCTTGAGACACCTCTAGGTAACCCCCTGCACTTCTAGTTTAAAGAATGTTTACTTCCAAAAAAATGTGTCATTGTACCCAAGTCAATATCTACTGCTGCTGAAAGTTTGTCCGCGAATACTGCCGCCCCCTTTCCACTTAAATGAAGCCCATCCTTCATGTACATATCAGACCTCCCAACAAAACTTCCCCATAAATCCACAACTCCAACTTCCTCTTCCCTACATAGCTTCTGGACTAACATGGTAATTGCCATCCCCCGACAATTTCGATATTTGTGACCCCTCCTGCCCATTACAGGTAAAATCCCTGACAGTATTACCCAGCTCAACCAGCGTCTGTTTTAGTGTTCTGACCAACTGCCTATATTTCCTAACTATGGCAGTTGTACCCTCCCTCTCTACGTTATTTGTCCCTACGTGTACTAAAACAGATCCACCCTTACCCGAGCCTACGATTTTTTTTACCCTCTCAGTTATCGCCTCTATTTTGGCTCCAGGCAAGCAGACCACCACATCATCTCTCTTGTTTAAGACTCTGTCGGTCTTCCTAACTATCGAATCCCCCACAAACACCCTCGCTCTCTTCCTCACCCCCTCTATCACTGCTGCAGAATACCTCTTCCGTTCGATCCCCTCCATCACATTCTGTCCTGACCCCTTCCCTCCTGTCTCCTTCGCTCCTGTCTGCCCCACTTCCCACTCCTTTGCTCTTGTCTCTCCCACTCCCCTCTCCTTCACTCCGGTTGTTTTCCCTCCCGTCTCCCCCACTCCCTTTTCCTTCCCTCCTGTCTCCCCTACTCCCCTCTCCTTCACTCCGGTTGTCTTCCCTCCCGTTCCCTTCCTTCCCGTCTACTTACGTCCTGTCTCCCTACGCCCTGTCACCTTGCCTCCTCTCAGCTTCCTCCCAGGCGGTGAGCTCTCGCTAGCATCTCTTGTGTCTTTCCCCACTTTATCATATTCTGTTCCCCCACCGGAACTACTGGCACAACCCCCCGTTCCCTTCCCACCATTGCCACAACGAGCAGCCTCAGCTATTCCAAATCCACCTCTAGTTCCTTCATCTTCGTACATCCCCTACACTCAAAACTAAAACTATCTGCCTGGACCTCAGCCCAAGACTTCTCGCACCCAGACTTGACGAAGTCCACCCAGTTACTGCAACTGCCACAAATGAAGTGCCTTGTGGCCTTTAACTGCCGTTTGCACGGCGCCATAATACAATTTAGTTTTAATTAGTTTGCTACGTTAGCCTTGAATAAGGCTGTTTTTGTGATCAAAAGAACACTTTAGTCTAATATACTTGCTAACTTTGTCTTCTATTAACCTCGCATGAGATAAAAAAAACCTGCCACCTAGCGAATACGGAGAACACTGTGTAACAAAATAACGAAGTCAGTGTGTACTAATTAACGCTAAAATCCTGCTGTTAATTCCTTTTTACCGAAAACATTTACTACCACTATGTCAGATATTACCTTATGTATGTAATTTAAGTAAATAAATCACTTTATCTTATATATATATATTAGCCAATGTAAACGATAGCTCGATGCACGGGTTGAATTCACGACCTGTAAACAAACTCCCTTTTATCGCTCGTTGAGTTTGAATCCGGGAAAAAATACTACCTCTGTTAACAAAAACGGGTTCTTAATATATGTCTACAAGAAGTTGGTGAACAATATATGTATAGTACTAATACTTATTCTAACCAATATGCCAATGTTACTGACTATTCACTATGCTATCTCAATTTTAACTATTAACGCTCGCTGAATTCCCTGACAGAATCCGAAACTAACATACTCTAAAATACTCCCTCTGACTAATAATTAACAAAACTTTCCTAATATATGTCTACAATACGTTTGTGTATAATATATATTCAATAGTAATACTTATTCTATTTGATATACCGCGTATTTCTGAAAATGATCTACACCAAATTCAAGTCGCTGCACCAAGTCCAAGTAGCCGGAAGCATTCAATGACCCAAAGTTGTAGGGACGTAGCCCACTGGTTAAAGCAGCAACGCTAAGTTCTTCGTTTCAACGGGGTTATCTGCCAGGAGTATCGTATCGCTTATCCGACTCTCGCTCGGCTTCAAGAATCCACCGAGAACAGAGTCTTTCAGCAGAGGCGTGGTCTCGTTGTTACACACTCTCACTAATCCATTTTGTGGATGAGTTCCCGTGAAGCGTCAGCAGCCAATCAGCGTCATTATCTAGATGATACACTAAAATTTAGTTTGCTTGATTTAGTTTTCAATCGGACAGTTATGTCAATATAATCGAAGTTTAAAATTACTTCGAATTGCATCGTATAAACTAACAAAAGTTAACTCTTCTTTTATGAATTAGCTAAATGCTCGGATGACATTGTAGTAGACTAATTATGTATGCATTCAGGATCTGGGTGCATACATAATTTCCGTCACAATGAAAAGTACACACTGCATCCAGGCGATTATGTGTGCGGTAAACGGTGTCATAGCGCGGAGCCTGGATAATCAAGGCTACCAGGGATAAACGACAGTCCCCCTGGCGACGAAGATGAGTGTTACCCACGGATCCAATATCATTTTACCTGCATCTATACAAGTGGTTGACATGTCACTACAAGTTAAGTTAAGTTAACTTTCACTAGTTCAGTTAAGTTCATGTTAACTTAACTTTTGCATGCACGTACTACCATGTCATTTTAACATTACTAAGCACAGTGTGATAACTCAGTGTCCGTCCTAAGTGATGAGGACTTGCGTTCTGATATCAGATTAATTATGGATCCGAGTGTGCGTTCATAGTTTCTTTCAATAAAACTTTCAGCGTTCTTTTGAAGTTTTCCAATCATGATTATGCGTATTTTTAATGGGTTCCAGAAGACGGATGCGTATTTCACATCGACAGATGCACAACCTTTTAGGGGGCATGACGTTGTCAGTGCCATTGGCATTATCCTACCACAATACGTATCTGCGTAGTGCAGTGAGTCATAGCCTCTTGCAGTGGCTGCCTTTTCCTCGTGCAACGTCGGACACCTCAGCTAGTATTAAAATAAACATAATTCATAATGAAACATTTCTGAATTGATCAATACTTTCCAGTGTATAAAAGTGCTGCCACCTGATGTCTTGTTGGGAAACAGGACACCCGTTTTCAGTGTTTGGATCCGCCTATGATCTCACGCAAGTTTCTCGTCACAACTTGGTGGCTGTGCGGTGGTGTGAAATGATGACTCACTGGGCATGTGACTCTGTGCCAAAGTTGTCACGCCGACAAACGTAGACCTTCTGTTCTGACGTCATCCGTACACATGTGTTGTGATTTTGTATTAGTAATACTTAAACTTTCCCCTAATAATTAACAATAAAACACAGCAGATTTTGTTAATTAATATAGACAACGTTGCAAACAACATGACCTCAGTTGTCGTTATGGTCGGCTACACGCGGCAATGCTGCACTTGCAAAATAACGTATTGATTCACTAAAAAGACATTGTCTGTTGAATTCGTAATGTGCTGTTCTGAGTCACCGGCTTTCAGCGGAACGAACGCTCAAAATCAATAGCAGCAGACTGCCTGTTCTTTCTATAATGCCGTTGTCTTGACAACCACTGGCACACATCATTCCGTCAGCGGGCCGGCGTGGCTGTTTGTTAACGTTGACCGTAGCTGTACAGCACGAGGACCACTCAACCGATGTCGAGATATCTCAATAGCGGAACGGAACCAAAGGTATGCGAGCCATTTAATGTACATTTGACGCATGTCATCATGCAAAAGAGGAGCGTGTTGTGACCTGATTTTAATGTGAACATAGAATTAGCAGTGTAGTGATGGAGGCGCTACTGACATACATAATATATTCAAATATTTTAATCGGAAAATCGCATTTGTGAATCGGCCGCTTTATAGAATCAAATTGATCTGACCAGAAGTGATTCTACTAAGTGGGTTACACTGTACTATCTATTAATTCGAAACTGGTGTCATGAAGGCAACTTGTTTATCACGTTTATTTGTATGGGCGAAATCACTAACTCGTTGAATACCACAATGAACTTAAAACAACTAATACAAACAAACAAAATGTGATGTCAGACTGCCAAGACGGACGTGGTAAAGATCCCTTGTTATGTTCACAAAATATCTGCAAATACATTGGACGATTAAACTTGTTGAAGAAGACGAGGTTGCAGGTGTGAATTTCATATAGCTTTTCGTGTCTCTCAATACATCCATCGTAAAAAAGTAACTTTAGAATGATTAATGTGTTATTTTCGTGTATACATATAATGTTTCAATAGTGGAATCTCTATGCCTGAGCTAGTTGTGAAACGTCAATCTTCATGAACAAAACGCGCGCACGCATAGTGAGAGTACATATCGTCACTGTGGGGACACATGCACACATGTCTTTATTGACAGGACGCAGATTATCACTGAGGTGATATATATTATCATTGAGACGACACAGATCATTACTGAGAGGGCACATATCATAACTGAGACGTCACATATCGTCACTAGGAGGACATATATCAACATTAAGAACACACATATCTCACTAAGATGACATAGATTGTCACTGCATGAGAGTATATAGATCGTAACTAAGGCGACACATGTCGGCATTAAGGTGACACCGACACTAAGAGGACACATTGTTTTCACTGAGTGGACACCGACGGTTGTTCAGAGGACACGGATCGCCGTTGCTTCGTAGACTTTGGACCGATGAATGAAAGCAGAGCTGGGATGACGAGCAGTCCATGGAAGGCGCCGAGTAAGATGACCTGGAACATCGTCTTGAAGAATGCACGGAATATATAGGATGCAGAGAAACCCAGAGCCATCAACCCAAGGATCGTCGTGCCCCCTCCGCTATGGGGTAACCGAGGGTATGGAGGGCATTGCGCATGCGTTCGTTGCCAGTGTCGCCCTGTGCCGACACGAACGCGTATGTGATGTGCACCGAGAAGTCGATACTGAAGCCGATGCACAGATTCCTGAAGCCGATTCATCTGCGAACGGATTGTAATCATCATCTGCAATGATTAAACATTGATCATGTTAAATTTGAGATAAAATAAATATATATATATATATATATATATATATATATATATATATATATATATATATATATATATATATATATATATATATATATATATAAAATTATATATATATATATATATATATATATATATATATATATATATATATATATATATATATATATATGTATATATATATAAGTATATATATAAATAAATAAATAAATATATATATATATATATAAATATATATATATATATATTTATATTATAGTAATTAGTCAGTATATACATGAAAGGACACGTATAGTACATATACATTTAAAGATGATGCTACCGATGATGGAGTCAATAATGATAAAACTTCAATAGCGCCTAAATCCCCGGGAACCAGAGATCAGAGGCGCAACAATCCAGAATCATTAATATAATTAACAGGGATGCAAAAAGTACACACATTGCAATCACAATGCAGGAAACAATATAAAAAGGTTAGATAGGAATTAATAAGACAGAAACACTTTTTGTGCTACATCATGACTACATGCCTTTCTTCTTTGAATTTGGCTGCATGTGCACAGTGTATCCGCCTTTCTTCTTGAATGTCCTTTCGCTGCGAGCGTCATCTTGAGTGGCGGCTAATGGTGTTCGTTCTGTAGAAATTGTCTCGGTCCGAACGTCGTCTCGACTGACGGCTATTGAAAAAAGCATACTGATTAAAGCATATGTGACAGTTGTGACAGCATCATCAAATACTGCACTTCATGCCATCGTCAGTAGCTATGTCATCCAATCAAGCTAATGCTACATTTGACAAATATACGTTGTAGGTAGATAGACAATAATAGGTTAGCAATATGAAACTGTAAGTGTAACAAATCAATGTATATAGTCAATAACCTTCAAATGCTTGCCACCTTTTGTCATCTCCAGCAGTGGTAACGGGTATTGATATGTGCCGATATTCACGCTCTTGGAGTGACCCATATGTTTATAAAAGTGCTCTCGCTCTGCTTCAGGCACTTCAAGCGCTGCGTAAATAGTTGAAATTCTGTGTCTCTGCTCTCGTCAATTCACCTTTCTCCGACTGCATCCGACCAGTTCTTCATCTTGCGTCGGCTTGGCTCTCCACCCCTACGAGCATTGAACAGCGTTAATCTGCTGCAGATAGCATCTCGCAGTTCGATATTACTCTCCCGATTGATCACCCGGTACTGATCTGACAACTCTTTGATTCGCCGGTCAGTGTGTGCTTTTAAATCTCGAACTTGCTTCTCATCTACCCTTTGTTCTGGCATCCTTAATCGTTCTTGCCGACTTTTGTTGATCGCATACACGGCGTCTGCAAATATGGTGTCTCGGTTCAGATCGGGATAGTGGATGAATTTCTGTACTTTTGTCATCACCTCAACCCAGATGGCTTGCCATAACAATGGTGGCTGAATGTTTCAGAAGGTAATAGAGACCGTTCTTTACCCCATGTTTCAAAGTACTCGTGCCATCTGTGGTCGTCACTTTCTCTATGGCTGCTTCAAGAAAACCGAAGTTCGTCCTAATAAACATATATTCAGCTGATACATTTGACGCAGTGTTTTCTTCCGAGAATGCAATCAACAGCTTCTCAGCAACCTCATTTCCGTCATGGTAGACTTTTTGATCTCCATCAGTTTATCGACCTTCCCTCGATTTCGCTGACATTATTAAAACAGATGACATATTTTAGCATGTATATATATATATATATATATATATATATATATATATATATATATCTGAATTGAGGGGGTTTTATGCGGAGGGCTTTTGTCTGGAGGGGGTATTGACCGAAGGGGTTTATCTCCAGATGTATAAGGGCTCCACCAAAAGGTTGTACCAGGCCCCGCACATTGTTAATCCGGCACTGTCTAAACACAAACATTACAAAAAACGCTGGTATGTGAGATGGATGAGCTTGTTTTCTTCACACATTTCGATGATGGCAGAAACAATTAAAGAAAGCTTCAGTCAAATGTATGAGCACTTATGTTGCGGTCTGTTGCGGTACTTGGTCTTTATGGCAGCGAGTGCATGTCGAGAAGCCAATCTCGCAAAGGCATCGTTTGGAGAAAGCCATTACAAACTCGACAGCCCAATTTGATAACACAGGGATTCATTTAACATATATTGTGTTGCAGCCTTTGCGTACTAGTCTCTACATGGATCATGCAGTCATGATGCTAATACGATCCCTTCAAATTCTTAAGAAGTAACAAAATTACCACACTATATAAAATGAAAACTTTGTTAGTTTTACAACACAAGAATAATAACATAAGACAGTGTTATGAATAAGTATGCATCAAACTTTATTGTCATAATGCCAACACAAATAATTGGTGTTGATTACTTGCACATGCACTGGCCATGAAGTAAACTAACTAGTTAGTGTCACTGGTTATTGTGCTTACAAATGTCAGTTGTCTCTACCAGTCCAATTCTCTGCTGCCACAAAGTGCACAGTAACATAACACGAGTCATTAGCCTATCTTAGAAGCCATAAATTGAGTTGAATTGAATGTTATTCAACATAATCGATACATGTACATTTTCAATCATACATAGTTGTAAACATAACTACCACAAATATGGAACAATGAACACATAATTATAGATAGACAATTATAAAATGTTGAAAGGAATTGCAAAAAGTTAAAAACTTATATATCGCATTCCCAAATAATTTAATATATTGCACTGATTCCAAACATATAAGACAAATGATTTAACTAAGCTAAGCTTAAACTACCCAAAAGTAATGGTAGTTGGCATATCCATAATATATAATAATAAGAAATATATATATATATATATATATATATATATATATATATATATATATATATATATATATATATATATATATATATATATATATATATACACACACACAACATGAAAACAAGATATTATTCGTACCTAAGCAAGAGTAAAGCTTTATAATTTTTCTTGAATTGATAAATTGAATTGCACAACTTAATATCATCAGACATATCATTCCATATCTTTGGTCCTTTTACACTAATACAGTCAGAATTTTTCGTAATACTACTAAATCTTATTTTAAAATTTAAAGTTTTCTTACGGATGTTGTGATTGTGGCTAGCATTAACTTTCTGGAAGTACAGCAGAATGTTAGCAGGTAATAGACTGTTATATACCTTGTACATTCACCATGTCCTGTACTGCTAAAGTTTTCAGTTGATAAAAAATTGGATTAGTGTGAGACATTTAGTCACCTTGTTGACATATTCTAATAGCTGTTTTCTGAATAATATGCAAAGGATGTATTCGGCTCTTATAAGTATTGCCCCAAATTTCACAACAGTAATTTAAATATGGCATAATGAGAGTACAATATAATGAGGACAAAGCAGAACTATTCAATAAATGTTTCACCCTGTACATTACAGATACATTCTTTGAAATTTTATTTTTGGTGAGGTTGATGTGATCACTCCAGTTCAAGTGGCAGTCAATGTGTACACCAAGAAATTTTGTAACATGCACTCTATTAATGTCCACACCATTTATACTGACCAAATGATTACCATCACACTTTTTGTTACTGAATATCATACAGTTTGTTTTGGCAATATTTAAAGAAAGCTTATTAACTTGAAACCGACTGCATAATTTGTCCAGTTCTACTGATACTGTATTACATGTTTCTGTCAAATTGTCTCCTGAATAGAAGAAATTAGGATCATCAGCAAATACAATTGATTTCATTAATGAAGACACATTGCACATATCGTTAATATATAGGATAAACACAGCAGGACCCAGTATAAATCCTTGCGGAACTCCACATGTTACATTCATGCACTCAGAATGTGTGTCATTAATACAAACATACTGGCTTCTATTCTCGAGATAGCTGCAGATCCACATATTTGCACGTCCTCTTATTCCATAATGCTCAAGTTTTTTTACAAGAATGCTGTGGTCAACTGTTTCAAACGCCCTGTTCAAGTCAATGAATACACCAATAGTAGACTTACAATCATCAATAGAAGTAGTAATTTCCTCAAGAAGCTCCATTATTGCTAGTGATGTAGACATGCTTTTTCTAAACCCATATTGGCTTTTGTACAGTATTTGTTTGTCATCATGTTGTAGCAGGCAGTGACCACACAGTGACATGCACTGTGACCACAATTACTCTGTCTTGAGAGGATGTATTAGTACCTGCCAATGCCCTGGACTACAGCCTGACTGTGAAAATATGCCTATTGAAGTCCAGCGTAGTTTGAAATAGGCCAAAGAATGACATTTAGATTTATTAATTAAGGAGCAGGAAATTAGGCAAGCACACATCATCAAAATAAGATACATCAAATGATCTCAGCAAGCATGCCGGGCCTCCAAAAGGTGTTTACATATAATTAGTAAATTATGCCTATCAGCTACCCACTACCAGTACTATATGTACCACTACTGACTTATATACAATTCACATGGTATCGGTGGGGGTCACTCCGCCCACTCCATGTAATGACAAAGTGGATTAACCATACACATACATGTACAAACAGAAAGGTTGGGGTACTCAATCCCCCCAGCCAAACATGATAAATTAAAAAAGTGAGCTAACCACCCAAACATTCGTGAACAATTCATAATGAAAATCATGATAACACAACACACAATGTATAAAGGTGTTACGTACCTAGACATCAGTCAACGAATAACTACTAACACATTAGACCGAGAGGTAGGGCCAAACAGCCACACAAATGTACTCATAGAAAGTACCCGCACTAAAAACCCTGTGTACACTACTGAAAACTCAGTGGCAGTGGAGGGAAAAGCATTAATGCAAAACCTTGTGTACCGACCTATAACAGGGAAGTGTCAAAAAATTCAAAAACCTTGTGAACTACCTCTCTGTCTTCTGTGTTTCACAGTGTATCTACACATAATGCACGACTTGATTTATTAGATAACAACTGGGTAACAACTTTTAAAGCAGGATTCGAACACACTTGACTAAATTTTTACTTAGTAATCCTTTACTATAAGGTTTGCCAGCAGTCTCTCTCACTAGCAGAAACCAGCAAAAAAAACAGTGTCCAGTGACTGGACACTCTTTGACACAGATGGTGATGATTAATACATAGAAATGGAAGAACATGTGAATTTAAAGTCACTGTCTACGAAATGTTATAATATAACATCAAATTGAACGACAAAGCACCTGTTTCATAAAGCTAGAGTTGGTGGGCATAGGCCCACTGAGAACTGAATAAATAGCCCACTCTGAGCCCAGGTCCAGTCAATGTATTTAATTAAGAATAGCTAAATTATGAACTGACAAGTATTCTCAATAATAAGTAGACATGTTTTAATGGCAGCGAAAAGTAGTGCAATATTCTGGTGATTATGCCCACAACCAGGAATGTTTTGTGCAGTAAATGCAACACAGCAGGATTCGAACCTGCTCATTTCACCAATAAATTTACAGCTACCTTCCACTGCAAGTGCACATTAGTGAACTTTTTCAACCTGCCTTAGTTATTTAGATTCTGCTGTACCTGTGATCAAATATTCTTGTTGACCCAATTTTGACTTTGTAATCCTCAACTATAAGGGTGGGCAGCAGCCTCTCTCACTAGTACATTACATCAGGGTAGGTGCAATATCTGTAATTAATTAAGGTCAACAAGCCAGTGGAAAACCAGTGTCCTGTGATTGGGCACTGTTTGACACAGATTGTGATGATTAGTATATAGAAATGGAATGACATGTGTATGTATAGTCACTGTCTACCAAATGTTACACTATAATATCAAATTGAATGACAAAGCACCTGTTTCATAAAGCTAGAGTTGGTAGGCGAAGTTCCACTCAGAACCGAGTAAATAGCCCACTCTGAGCACAGGTCCAGTCAATGTATTTAAGAATAGCTAAATTATGAACTGATGAGAATTCTGAATAATAAGTAGACATGTTTTAATGGCAACGGAAATTAGTGCAAGGCTCTGGTGATTATGCCCACAACCAGGAATGTTTTGTGCATTAATTGCAACACAGCAGGATTCGAACCTGCTCAAATCACCAAGAAATTTACATCTACCTTCCACTGCAAGTGCACATTACTGAACTGTTTTAACCTGCCTTAATTATTTGTATTCTGCTGTATCTACCATCCAGTTTTCTTGTTGACAACATTTTTATTTTGTAATCCTTTACTATAAGGGTGGCCAGCAGTCTATCTCACTAGTAGATTACATCAGGGGTAGGAGCAGTCTGCAATTAAGGTCAACAAGCCAGTGGAAAACCAGTGTCCAGCCACTGGGCCTTGTTTGACATAGATGGTGATGATTAATAATGTTGTATTATAAGAGCACAACTGATGCTACCAAAATATGCATACACACATACATATATACATACATACATACATACATATATACAGTGAACATGAGATGACAGTTTACTGTTGTACTGACTCATTGACATTATCCACAACATTAAAACAAATATTGACTGAATACCCTGATGTGAATTTACCTTTTAGTATTTACCCAATAAAGTTGTGAGGACCTCTGAATATGATGTTAGTTTTAATAAAGGTTTAAAATATTAAGGCTGCAATTTATCTTTAAAATATATTGTTTTAGTTATTATTAAATAGCCTAGTGAAGTCCATCTTGTATCCATCAGCATACAAATGACTTGCTGTTGATTCCAAACCACCATCCATCAGCATACAAATGACTTGCTGTTGATTCCAAACCACCTATATGATAAATATTAAATAATTATGTTCACATATGAAACATGAATTAATATATGAGTACATTAATCGTCTTTGTATTTTGTTAGTTAGTATAAGATTAATACACAATTCCAAAATGTCACTTACTCAACTAATTAGTTAGTCATTAAATGCTACAGCAATTACTGTGACATTCACACAATATATGTAAACACATTAGCAGGCATCTTAATGAAATGTTGTAAGTGACACAGATTTAGTTCTGTGTCAAGCTGTGAGGCAGTCAGATAACAGAAGATGCCATCCACATAAGAACATGACTTGTGTACTGATGGCGAGTTGTGTATTTTAGCTACTAGTAGACTTGGGGGTTCTATCATTGGATCTCTCAGAAAGGTGATCCAATGTGTGAAATCTCATGAATACCAAATCGAAATGAAACCCCAGAAATTTCAAACATAAAAAAATCATATAAAATAGTTGACTATAAATATAAAAAATTACATTCAGAAAGTGCAGCAGCAATGATATTCGGTAATCTGCATGGCAGCCCTTAACACAGTATGTGTCTCATTGGACTAGATCTTGTTACAATGACTAGATGATATGTTAATTTAAGTTTTGAACAGTTTGTCTCAGTTTATGACAGTTTTTCCTGGTGAATACGAGTAAATATTCAGCTCAATTCACCTCACTTTGCATATTTCAGGTCAAATTCAATTTCTAATGCAATCTGTTTTGATTTTTTTCAATCCAATTCACACAACCTTTCATCAATTCCAATTCAACTCAGATACAACTGTATTGGTCAAATTATAAAGACATTGGTCAGATGCAAAATGTGACATGTCATTTTGTTTTTATATATATTTCATAGCCTATAGCCTGAACAGAAATATTGCATTGGTCAGATTTTAAACCTATAACCGGTTCTGTGTTACACTGTTGAAGATGATTATGGTTTGTTGCACCTGTGAGCTTAGGTCCCTGAGGAATTAAGTGCAATAGATGTTTATTATTTCAAAGATTTTGCAAGGATTCATTGTAATATATTGGATTCCTAATATATTTCAAGCAACATTCTAAAAAAACTTCAATGATATCCCCTCTCAGACACCTGTATGCTAATGTCATGAAGGTAACTTAAGTTATTTTATTCGTTCTACATACCTGTACCTGGTAATTCTTTCGTAGCTCTTCTCTGGACATGTTATATTGCAATTTGATGTTTCTTTTTATACGGTTACCAAAAGCCTACATCTATGACATAATCTACAATGTGCAATGGCAAGAATGTGTTTTTGTACAAAAACTGAAAAGTTCTGTAAACAGATTATTTTTGTCATCTTTGACTTGTTGCTCTGTTTACAACTTCATTAATCATATTAATGTATACATCAAAGGGCAGCGTTATGTCTATATTACTTCAAATAGGCAGTGTCACAGCGACATAATTATATCCATACAACACTAAAAACATCGAAACTATTTTGTTTGAGTTCGACAACTCCAAAACATGAAATCGTAATCGAAGGCGCATGAGAATCGGACTATCAAACATAAGAAATGACGGATACACACTGGGACCTGAACACATAACAATTACAAGCACAGACAAGGTGAAAGATATCGGAGTCACTTTCGATTCATCGCTTAACTTTGAGGCACATGTCAGAAAAATAAATAAAGCCAATTCGCTTACGGGGATAATTCGCCAAACTTTCGATCACATGGATGAGCAGTGTTTTTCTAAATTTTTTAAGTCTCTTATCCGCCCACATATCGAATATATATGCTAATCAAATATGGTCTCCACACCTAAATAAGCATATCACATCTCTTGAAAATGTTTAACGTAGAGCAACCAAATTAATTCCTGATTTTAAAGACATTGAGTATAAAGAACGTCTACGGAAACTGACATTACCAACTTTAGCATACCGTCGCCTCAGAGGAGACATGATTGGGACATTTTTTATCATAAAATCCTAACAGAGAAATATGATGCAGCTGTCTCATCCAATTTTGTGGCATTGAGGGTCAATGAATTAGATACGAGAGGGCACCACCTCAAAATATTTAAAGAAAGATGTTGATTAAACATAAAAAAAACTCATTTATACACCGATGCACAGATATATGGAACAGCCTCCCACAGTCTGTGGTAGGGGCTCCATCGCCTCGGTACAGTCCTTTGAGAGGAAAATAGACAAGTTGTGGCAAAATCATCCAATCAAGCTAGATTACACTGCCCCACCCCTATCCTGGAAACCGTCAGACGCATGCGCTCAATCTGAACTGACGACAAACGCGAGAGCTGGCATAAGAGGCAGTACAGCCCAATAGTCAGAAGAAGACCTGTAACTGTAAGAGGAGTCAGACCACAGTTGGGAATTGCATTGGTGGCCATGTTAACGTTTTGTCTGATTATAAGAAAACCTGACCACTAAAAATTCTGAAACTCTTTCACAGCAACTGTCATCACCTCACTGACATGCTGACCAAATTTTATCAAAATCACATACCTCCAGCTCTTTTAAAATGCCCCGACGTGCGATGCCCGTCAATATTGACAAAAATTGCCATGTATTCATGCGCCCACGTGGCCCATAGCAGAAAAATTCCCATAAATCCTTCCGCCAGTTAAACTCTCCAAAAAATGCACTATTTCACAGCCAATAGCTTCTATAAACAAACCTGTGAATATTCATGCTCAAAGGTACTCATGTCACATAATATGAATTTATTAAGTTCACATTTCACAATTTCACGTGCCCTACATTCGTGTGAAACAGTAAACAGGAAGGTCAACTGTGGTCTTACCCCAAATAGAAATGGTAATTGTGCTGAAAAAAATTGAATTTAGCCTGTTAATAAAGGTAAATGAAAATCATGCATTCATGCAAAAAATCTATATCCTACCTAGTTGTTGGAGTTGCTTACATACACAAGGAACCACCACCTGTGCTGGGCAGAACACACATATATGAGCTACTTCAGATTGAGACAGTCTGTATTCTAGTACAACACTCGAATACACTCAATTTTTCAGCTCACTCGAATGAACTTGTAACATAATTTTCGGAATAGTCCAGCATGTGTTCTGTAATCAAATTCTATACAGCCAGTTGTTATTCCATACCGAAAATTATAATAATTTTTTTACCTGGTGCTACAATACACCTATGTAAACAGACCCAAATATCACCTTCAAGTGTGGATTACTGAAAAGCCAGACGTCTCAACTTGTCGAATTGCATAACATTACATAACCTACTTAGTGGAGTCCTCAGAAACAACTCACCTTCCCTGTGGAACAGTCAGGTCAGCTCACTAGGCCATATCAGATAACAGCTGGGCCTGTCCAGGATTTTCTCAACTCCCAACAGATGTGTGTTCTTCAAATGGACTTGAGTAAAGGTGACTGTGTCTAATTAACTGAAATAAACAAAAGTTGACTGCTAAGTAATTATATTATAATGTGACTTGCTCTGCTTTGATGTAACTTATTAGATGGAGGCTGCACAAGTGTGAATATGTCCCCACCCCCCCTAATATACTGGTCTCCTGTCACTGTCATCTGGATTCTCAGGCGGATTAGACGTCTTTGCATTCAGATAACGGTTTTTGTCACTTTCATTAGTAATTTTACTTGGATGTACCTTGGATTTTACAATGGAGGGGACAACACATGATAGTAGTAGTAGTAATAGAAAGAGTGAGGAGAAATGTCCACCGGCTGGTCGAATTAAGGTGAATATTGGCGGCTTCAAGACTGGCCACTGTTACCACAAACCATCAGATGCAGCAATCCAACAGGAACCCAGTGGGGTCTGGTTGCCACGGCTAAGCCAGGATGACTTTGACAGAGTGGTGCAAACCACTCCTTCAGGATTGCTGGCAGTTTCCGACGCAGAGGGCCGGCCAGGCATGAGCAAAATTCTGCGGCCACAGCTTGATCAATGCCCTGACCTAACAGACATCTATCTTCAAGCTGACGTACAGACAGATACTCATGCAGTTTCTGAAATGCGTCTACTTAGTGTGGAAAAAAATGCAGCAATGTGGAATGATTGCTTTAAAGAGCATGCTAGCAGAGAGGACACATGTATTCTTCCACACTTCGAAGTACATGAGAAAAAATTTGGTTTGTGTTGGCAACAGTCATTGTCCTGTACAGCCTGTCACTACAAGTCACGTATGTACAAGCTGTATTCCGAAGTAAACACGGGCAGTCGTGGTCAGAAACCGTGTGCTCCAAATGTAGCCATCCATGTAGGACTACAAGATACAACGATGGGAAACACAAAGTTGCGACACATTCTGGCCACAACAAACACACCTCCCCCAAGTCGAAGCGGGATGCAAAGGACATCCAACCGGGTTGCCACAATTACTTCTCAGTCCACGACTGATGACCTACAGCAGAAGAGGGAAAAAACCAGAGAGATAAATGTTCTGCGTGGTCTTCCAGCAAACGCACCAATCAATATAAGGTACAACTCAACATACCTGAAAAACAGCTACGGTTGTGGACAGAGTGCAAGTCAAGCAGTGGGAACCGCGATTGAATGGCAGACGGACAAGCATGAGATTCTAGGTTTTCACATGGAGAACAAGCTATGCAAACTAGGCTCATCACTTCGCAATCAAGGTCAAAATGTGTCATGCCCAGGCCATCAAGGATGTACAGCCACGATTCGTGTGGTCGATCCAATATCAGAATATGAAATAGGCCGTCAAATCGGAGTGAGCTTTGCCCAGCAACAGGTCGGACTAAAATTCGTTGCAACAGACGGTGATGCGAAAGCATTTCATGGGTTACAGGATGCCATGCCAACAGTCACGGCAGAACGGCAGGCTGACACAACACATCTCGGCCAGACACAGTTCCGACATATCATGAGAGCATCTTTCTCATCCAGAATGTTCCCGGGAGAGAATGCCATGGTGAGAGCTGAAAACAAGAAAATGTTTGCAGAGGACGTAAGAACACGATGCCAGAAAATCTACACAGATATGCACACACTTTATGCTGGTGACATTAGAATGATAACTACTAAGATGCCAAAGATAATCCAAGCAACACTGGACTGTTATTCTGGCTCATGTCAGAACTGTCACCGACATGGAATTGTCTGTCGTGGAGGTAAGCGAAACAACTGGTGGAAAAGGTCGCAGCATTTGAAGGCATGTGGCCTGACACGACTGAATATGACAGATGATGATCGAGCAACACTTCAAGGATTAATAGAAATGCGACTGGGAAATTCAGCACTCCAAATGACACGACACAGACTTACGACCAACAAGAATGAATCCATTAACCGATCATTCAGTGCTTCATTGCCGAAGAATGTTAAATTCAGTAGAAATGCACATGGACGAGTGTGTTCAGTGATCGATCGCATAAATTATGGAGCGGGGAATTCAATGCTGCACAAGTTGGAGAATGTACGTTGTCCTATTACGAGAGGTGGACAGGTCGCTAGAGCTGTCAAACAAATCCAGCATGAGGTGGAATACCAGAGACAATACAAACGTCGATCATCAGTGCGTCTGCATATCCGTCATACCAAGTTAAAGCGCATGCAGAACTACTTCAATTCAAAAAGAAACCGCCGTCCAGAAGATCGATACCTGAAGTGTCAGCTTGATCCAAAACCATCTACTCGTAAAGGGAAGAAAAGGCCAGCTTCAGAAACGCCAGCAGCAGTAGTTAAGCCAGTGGTCACAAGGAGTCGCCGCAGAAAGACAACACTGCCAAATGCAAACAGGGAAGATCATCCTTATTCATTGCGATCAAGAAAGTCTGCTGATCACAGTTATGCCAGCAGAAAGTAGAGGGTAGATTTTGAAATAAACAGACAACAGAACACTTCTAACAAATGTGAACTTTCTACTTTATCCCAGTTTCATCACTCATAGACCTGCAACCACAATACAAGAAACCACCAACAGACAATTAATGGACCATGACTGGCACATGGTGCCATCTTGTGAGCTATACATCAATCGACATTCGAAGACATCACTCAGCATGGGCTGACAGACACAACTGCATAAGATTGACTACAGCAGACGACACTTTGAAAAAAACTGAAGGATTCAACACATCTCGAAAAATGTAAGTTTTACTATTGCATTGAAATACCTTGAATTGCAACATGCACTTTGGATATGGTGCATGACCAAAACATACATTTTGACTAACACAATATTGCCTGTTGTTATTTATTGAATGTGGCTCCATAGAGATATGACTTGCTGTCAGACACAGGCTGTTATGACAAAGATGACTGGCATCTAAGCCAGGTTCAACACGTGTCATTTTGTGTTCAAGCATATAACTTAAACGATGCACTGTAACCGTTCTGTAGCCACACTCAAAACGGCAATTAATCACACCATAGTCACTGAATTTCCCTTTTCTGCACCCTGTCCACAACTGACACTGCCCATTTGCAGACAATACCACCTTTTCTTGTAATTTTGCGGTGTACTTTTTACAAAAATCAACATCCATGTTTTCTGTTTCCGTTGCCATGACACTCTATTTGGAGTCAGACCACAGTTGGGAATTGCATTGGTGGCCATGTTAACGTTTTGTCTGATTATAAGAAAACCTGACCACTAAAAATTCTGAAACTCTTTCACAGCAACTGTCATCACCTCACTGACATGCTGACCAAATTTTATCAAAATCACATACCTCCAGCTCTTTTAAAATGCCCCGACGTGCGATGCCCGTCAATATTGACAAAAATTGCCATGTATTCATGCGCCCACGTGGCCCATAGCAGAAAAATTCCCATAAATCCTTCCGCCAGTTAAACTCTCCAAAAAATGCACTATTTCACAGCCAATAGCTTCTATAAACAAACCTGTGAATATTCATGCTCAAAGGTACTCATGTCACATAATATGAATTTATTAAGTTCACATTTCACAATTTCACGTGCCCTACATTCGTGTGAAACAGTAAACAGGAAGGTCAACTGTGGTCTTACCCCAAATAGAAATGGTAATTGTGCTGAAAAAAATTGAATTTAGCCTGTTAATAAAGGTAAATGAAAATCATGCATTCATGCAAAAAATCTATATCCTACCTAGTTGTTGGAGTTGCTTACATACACAAGGAACCACCACCTGTGCTGGGCAGAACACACATATATGAGCTACTTCAGATTGAGACAGTCTGTATTCTAGTACAACACTCGAATACACTCAATTTTTCAGCTCACTCGAATGAACTTGTAACATAATTTTCGGAATAGTCCAGCATGTGTTCTGTAATCAAATTCTATACAGCCAGTTGTTATTCCATACCGAAAATTATAATAATTTTTTTACCTGGTGCTACAATACACCTATGTAAACAGACCCAAATATCACCTTCAAGTGTGGATTACTGAAAAGCCAGACGTCTCAACTTGTCGAATTGCATAACATTACATAACCTACTTAGTGGAGTCCTCAGAAACAACTCACCTTCCCTGTGGAACAGTCAGGTCAGCTCACTAGGCCATATCAGATAACAGCTGGGCCTGTCCAGGATTTTCTCAACTCCCAACAGATGTGTGTTCTTCAAATGGACTTGAGTAAAGGTGACTGTGTCTAATTAACTGAAATAAACAAAAGTTGACTGCTAAGTAATTATATTATAATGTGACTTGCTCTGCTTTGATGTAACTTATTAGATGGAGGCTGCACAAGTGTGAATATGTCCCCACCCCCCCTAATATACTGGTCTCCTGTCACTGTCATCTGGATTCTCAGGCGGATTAGACGTCTTTGCATTCAGATAACGGTTTTTGTCACTTTCATTAGTAATTTTACTTGGATGTACCTTGGATTTTACAATGGAGGGGACAACACATGATAGTAGTAGTAGTAATAGAAAGAGTGAGGAGAAATGTCCACCGGCTGGTCGAATTAAGGTGAATATTGGCGGCTTCAAGACTGGCCACTGTTACCACAAACCATCAGATGCAGCAATCCAACAGGAACCCAGTGGGGTCTGGTTGCCACGGCTAAGCCAGGATGACTTTGACAGAGTGGTGCAAACCACTCCTTCAGGATTGCTGGCAGTTTCCGACGCAGAGGGCCGGCCAGGCATGAGCAAAATTCTGCGGCCACAGCTTGATCAATGCCCTGACCTAACAGACATCTATCTTCAAGCTGACGTACAGACAGATACTCATGCAGTTTCTGAAATGCGTCTACTTAGTGTGGAAAAAAATGCAGCAATGTGGAATGATTGCTTTAAAGAGCATGCTAGCAGAGAGGACACATGTATTCTTCCACACTTCGAAGTACATGAGAAAAAATTTGGTTTGTGTTGGCAACAGTCATTGTCCTGTACAGCCTGTCACTACAAGTCACGTATGTACAAGCTGTATTCCGAAGTAAACACGGGCAGTCGTGGTCAGAAACCGTGTGCTCCAAATGTAGCCATCCATGTAGGACTACAAGATACAACGATGGGAAACACAAAGTTGCGACACATTCTGGCCACAACAAACACACCTCCCCCAAGTCGAAGCGGGATGCAAAGGACATCCAACCGGGTTGCCACAATTACTTCTCAGTCCACGACTGATGACCTACAGCAGAAGAGGGAAAAAACCAGAGAGATAAATGTTCTGCGTGGTCTTCCAGCAAACGCACCAATCAATATAAGGTACAACTCAACATACCTGAAAAACAGCTACGGTTGTGGACAGAGTGCAAGTCAAGCAGTGGGAACCGCGATTGAATGGCAGACGGACAAGCATGAGATTCTAGGTTTTCACATGGAGAACAAGCTATGCAAACTAGGCTCATCACTTCGCAATCAAGGTCAAAATGTGTCATGCCCAGGCCATCAAGGATGTACAGCCACGATTCGTGTGGTCGATCCAATATCAGAATATGAAATAGGCCGTCAAATCGGAGTGAGCTTTGCCCAGCAACAGGTCGGACTAAAATTCGTTGCAACAGACGGTGATGCGAAAGCATTTCATGGGTTACAGGATGCCATGCCAACAGTCACGGCAGAACGGCAGGCTGACACAACACATCTCGGCCAGACACAGTTCCGACATATCATGAGAGCATCTTTCTCATCCAGAATGTTCCCGGGAGAGAATGCCATGGTGAGAGCTGAAAACAAGAAAATGTTTGCAGAGGACGTAAGAACACGATGCCAGAAAATCTACACAGATATGCACACACTTTATGCTGGTGACATTAGAATGATAACTACTAAGATGCCAAAGATAATCCAAGCAACACTGGACTGTTATTCTGGCTCATGTCAGAACTGTCACCGACATGGAATTGTCTGTCGTGGAGGTAAGCGAAACAACTGGTGGAAAAGGTCGCAGCATTTGAAGGCATGTGGCCTGACACGACTGAATATGACAGATGATGATCGAGCAACACTTCAAGGATTAATAGAAATGCGACTGGGAAATTCAGCACTCCAAATGACACGACACAGACTTACGACCAACAAGAATGAATCCATTAACCGATCATTCAGTGCTTCATTGCCGAAGAATGTTAAATTCAGTAGAAATGCACATGGACGAGTGTGTTCAGTGATCGATCGCATAAATTATGGAGCGGGGAATTCAATGCTGCACAAGTTGGAGAATGTACGTTGTCCTATTACGAGAGGTGGACAGGTCGCTAGAGCTGTCAAACAAATCCAGCATGAGGTGGAATACCAGAGACAATACAAACGTCGATCATCAGTGCGTCTGCATATCCGTCATACCAAGTTAAAGCGCATGCAGAACTACTTCAATTCAAAAAGAAACCGCCGTCCAGAAGATCGATACCTGAAGTGTCAGCTTGATCCAAAACCATCTACTCGTAAAGGGAAGAAAAGGCCAGCTTCAGAAACGCCAGCAGCAGTAGTTAAGCCAGTGGTCACAAGGAGTCGCCGCAGAAAGACAACACTGCCAAATGCAAACAGGGAAGATCATCCTTATTCATTGCGATCAAGAAAGTCTGCTGATCACAGTTATGCCAGCAGAAAGTAGAGGGTAGATTTTGAAATAAACAGACAACAGAACACTTCTAACAAATGTGAACTTTCTACTTTATCCCAGTTTCATCACTCATAGACCTGCAACCACAATACAAGAAACCACCAACAGACAATTAATGGACCATGACTGGCACATGGTGCCATCTTGTGAGCTATACATCAATCGACATTCGAAGACATCACTCAGCATGGGCTGACAGACACAACTGCATAAGATTGACTACAGCAGACGACACTTTGAAAAAAACTGAAGGATTCAACACATCTCGAAAAATGTAAGTTTTACTATTGCATTGAAATACCTTGAATTGCAACATGCACTTTGGATATGGTGCATGACCAAAACATACATTTTGACTAACACAATATTGCCTGTTGTTATTTATTGAATGTGGCTCCATAGAGATATGACTTGCTGTCAGACACAGGCTGTTATGACAAAGATGACTGGCATCTAAGCCAGGTTCAACACGTGTCATTTTGTGTTCAAGCATATAACTTAAACGATGCACTGTAACCGTTCTGTAGCCACACTCAAAACGGCAATTAATCACACCATAGTCACTGAATTTCCCTTTTCTGCACCCTGTCCACAACTGACACTGCCCATTTGCAGACAATACCACCTTTTCTTGTAATTTTGCGGTGTACTTTTTACAAAAATCAACATCCATGTTTTCTGTTTCCGTTGCCATGACACTCTATTTGGAGTCAGACCACAGTTGGGAATTGCATTGGTGGCCATGTTAACGTTTTGTCTGATTATAAGAAAACCTGACCACTAAAAATTCTGAAACTCTTTCACAGCAACTGTCATCACCTCACTGACATGCTGACCAAATTTTATCAAAATCACATACCTCCAGCTCTTTTAAAATGCCCCGACGTGCGATGCCCGTCAATATTGACAAAAATTGCCATGTATTCATGCGCCCACGTGGCCCATAGCAGAAAAATTCCCATAAATCCTTCCGCCAGTTAAACTCTCCAAAAAATGCACTATTTCACAGCCAATAGCTTCTATAAACAAACCTGTGAATATTCATGCTCAAAGGTACTCATGTCACATAATATGAATTTATTAAGTTCACATTTCACAATTTCACGTGCCCTACATTCGTGTGAAACAGTAAACAGGAAGGTCAACTGTGGTCTTACCCCAAATAGAAATGGTAATTGTGCTGAAAAAAATTGAATTTAGCCTGTTAATAAAGGTAAATGAAAATCATGCATTCATGCAAAAAATCTATATCCTACCTAGTTGTTGGAGTTGCTTACATACACAAGGAACCACCACCTGTGCTGGGCAGAACACACATATATGAGCTACTTCAGATTGAGACAGTCTGTATTCTAGTACAACACTCGAATACACTCAATTTTTCAGCTCACTCGAATGAACTTGTAACATAATTTTCGGAATAGTCCAGCATGTGTTCTGTAATCAAATTCTATACAGCCAGTTGTTATTCCATACCGAAAATTATAATAATTTTTTTACCTGGTGCTACAATACACCTATGTAAACAGACCCAAATATCACCTTCAAGTGTGGATTACTGAAAAGCCAGACGTCTCAACTTGTCGAATTGCATAACATTACATAACCTACTTAGTGGAGTCCTCAGAAACAACTCACCTTCCCTGTGGAACAGTCAGGTCAGCTCACTAGGCCATATCAGATAACAGCTGGGCCTGTCCAGGATTTTCTCAACTCCCAACAGATGTGTGTTCTTCAAATGGACTTGAGTAAAGGTGACTGTGTCTAATTAACTGAAATAAACAAAAGTTGACTGCTAAGTAATTATATTATAATGTGACTTGCTCTGCTTTGATGTAACTTATTAGATGGAGGCTGCACAAGTGTGAATATGTCCCCACCCCCCCTAATATACTGGTCTCCTGTCACTGTCATCTGGATTCTCAGGCGGATTAGACGTCTTTGCATTCAGATAACGGTTTTTGTCACTTTCATTAGTAATTTTACTTGGATGTACCTTGGATTTTACAATGGAGGGGACAACACATGATAGTAGTAGTAGTAATAGAAAGAGTGAGGAGAAATGTCCACCGGCTGGTCGAATTAAGGTGAATATTGGCGGCTTCAAGACTGGCCACTGTTACCACAAACCATCAGATGCAGCAATCCAACAGGAACCCAGTGGGGTCTGGTTGCCACGGCTAAGCCAGGATGACTTTGACAGAGTGGTGCAAACCACTCCTTCAGGATTGCTGGCAGTTTCCGACGCAGAGGGCCGGCCAGGCATGAGCAAAATTCTGCGGCCACAGCTTGATCAATGCCCTGACCTAACAGACATCTATCTTCAAGCTGACGTACAGACAGATACTCATGCAGTTTCTGAAATGCGTCTACTTAGTGTGGAAAAAAATGCAGCAATGTGGAATGATTGCTTTAAAGAGCATGCTAGCAGAGAGGACACATGTATTCTTCCACACTTCGAAGTACATGAGAAAAAATTTGGTTTGTGTTGGCAACAGTCATTGTCCTGTACAGCCTGTCACTACAAGTCACGTATGTACAAGCTGTATTCCGAAGTAAACACGGGCAGTCGTGGTCAGAAACCGTGTGCTCCAAATGTAGCCATCCATGTAGGACTACAAGATACAACGATGGGAAACACAAAGTTGCGACACATTCTGGCCACAACAAACACACCTCCCCCAAGTCGAAGCGGGATGCAAAGGACATCCAACCGGGTTGCCACAATTACTTCTCAGTCCACGACTGATGACCTACAGCAGAAGAGGGAAAAAACCAGAGAGATAAATGTTCTGCGTGGTCTTCCAGCAAACGCACCAATCAATATAAGGTACAACTCAACATACCTGAAAAACAGCTACGGTTGTGGACAGAGTGCAAGTCAAGCAGTGGGAACCGCGATTGAATGGCAGACGGACAAGCATGAGATTCTAGGTTTTCACATGGAGAACAAGCTATGCAAACTAGGCTCATCACTTCGCAATCAAGGTCAAAATGTGTCATGCCCAGGCCATCAAGGATGTACAGCCACGATTCGTGTGGTCGATCCAATATCAGAATATGAAATAGGCCGTCAAATCGGAGTGAGCTTTGCCCAGCAACAGGTCGGACTAAAATTCGTTGCAACAGACGGTGATGCGAAAGCATTTCATGGGTTACAGGATGCCATGCCAACAGTCACGGCAGAACGGCAGGCTGACACAACACATCTCGGCCAGACACAGTTCCGACATATCATGAGAGCATCTTTCTCATCCAGAATGTTCCCGGGAGAGAATGCCATGGTGAGAGCTGAAAACAAGAAAATGTTTGCAGAGGACGTAAGAACACGATGCCAGAAAATCTACACAGATATGCACACACTTTATGCTGGTGACATTAGAATGATAACTACTAAGATGCCAAAGATAATCCAAGCAACACTGGACTGTTATTCTGGCTCATGTCAGAACTGTCACCGACATGGAATTGTCTGTCGTGGAGGTAAGCGAAACAACTGGTGGAAAAGGTCGCAGCATTTGAAGGCATGTGGCCTGACACGACTGAATATGACAGATGATGATCGAGCAACACTTCAAGGATTAATAGAAATGCGACTGGGAAATTCAGCACTCCAAATGACACGACACAGACTTACGACCAACAAGAATGAATCCATTAACCGATCATTCAGTGCTTCATTGCCGAAGAATGTTAAATTCAGTAGAAATGCACATGGACGAGTGTGTTCAGTGATCGATCGCATAAATTATGGAGCGGGGAATTCAATGCTGCACAAGTTGGAGAATGTACGTTGTCCTATTACGAGAGGTGGACAGGTCGCTAGAGCTGTCAAACAAATCCAGCATGAGGTGGAATACCAGAGACAATACAAACGTCGATCATCAGTGCGTCTGCATATCCGTCATACCAAGTTAAAGCGC
>OY759269.1:15585262-15605262 GCA_963662155.1 Lamellibrachia columna
CTCGCAACAAATAAACATAGATATACAGTGACAGCTAATACTGCTGAGTTCACCTAAGACTATGTCCAAGACGGTTCACAGCCTTCGAATTTGGCGCCTAAAATTACGATGTGAAAAGATCTACTTTCGTATGCTTTGCGAACAAAAATTATTTGCATAATGCTCCAAATCAATGTATTGGATAATAAAAAATGCAGCCAAAGATTCACAAAGGAATTTCTAAAGATGTATACGTACCTTGTCTTACGGCGCGCCAATCGTTTATAAATTAAAACTAAAACGAATATGGCAGTATGGGCCGGGTAGACTCGCAGTAAACAAAATTAATACTGACAATTGTCAGTAAATATTGTGAACATATGGAGCTTACAACAAGAAAATGTTGTCATTGTTAATTTTTTGTGAGAGTAACTACACGTTTCATACGAATTTTAATTAGTTTCTTTCCATTTTATTTCGCTTCCCGCGTGGTGCATTAGCGCGCGGGAAAAATCCCCTTGCATGCTATGCGGAATTTAATACAAGTAATAAATCATAAGGGTACAGCGCGCGTGAGATATCAGTGCTCGGGCCTCCCTCGGTCCGAGCACTGATAAATTACCTCCCGCGAGTGCGGGCACCGCATGTGCGGCTGGCAAAGGTGCTGTTGTCGGCAAGCGCTTGCCGAGCGCTACCGCCTGGCAGCCGCCGATGTCCGCCCTCGGGCCGATGAATGCGTGCTGGCTGGGACATGATTCTTCATCCCGTTTTAAACCTAAATTGGTTATTTGGCTAGTGAATCAAACAGACAAAGTAGTGCGATCACAAATCCAGTCACTGACACTGGAAGCATGTTGTACGTTGCTGTTCAAATAAAAAATAATGTTCGTATAGCAATTTAATATACCTACCTAAATTCGAAATCTTAACCACGTCAAACTTTGACGTTGTTACGACGAAGGTTGATCGACGTTATATTGATGTTGCGTATATGTTTTCCACTAATGTGCATGCGTTACACATTAATGGAAAACACCGGGTTGTCACGTGCATGGTTATACCCTGGGACATCTCCCTAACGATCTAGCGTCTACTTTCAGTTTGCTTGGTTTTCATCCCTGGTGGAAAAGTTTGCATCTAAAAGTTATATTTTGTAACATCTTCTTGGTTGTATGAATGGTTTTCATAATGTGCTTTATTTTTATTATGCTTTAAGGAAAAACAGCAAATCGTACCCTTGTGCAAAGTAACAGCTAGACCGCATTTCGAATATTGCATACAAGCATTGAATCCATAACGTAAGTAGGACAAAGACAAGCTAGAAAGAATAAAACGAAGGGTAACTAAAATTATTCCAGAATTGAGATAAATTTGTTATAAAAGCCGCTTATGAGGATGTGGTTTGACAACTCTAAAGACCAGGGTACTGTTTTACCAACACTCTTATGAGCTCATAAGCACGACTTTTCTCTTAAACAATCGATTGCGCTCCTTAAATAGCTATAATCTAAACAGAAAATTAGTTTTCACTAAGAATAAATAATAAAAAAACACTTGAAGAAACTCTCTTAAAAACGTTCCTAACTTCCTAACAATGAGGTTAGACCGCTCAAACAAAACATATCTTCCATAAACATTTGGTAAATTATGGCTTTTGCAGTATCTAACCAAAATACGTAACACCTAACCTTCATATTGTATAATCGATGACACAACTTCAGTTTACAGACCTGTGCACCCTCCGTATTTTTCCGTCTTTATTACGGAATCTAATGGCAAATGCGGAAATACGCTTTCATTCATTTTGTTACGGAATCGCGTATATTAAAATTATGAATATAATATTATTTCATTGAGAAAAAAACAGTGGCGCCACCTGTCAGGGAAATTAAAACTAATCTCAATGTCTCCGCTAGGCGTGAGTTGCGCGCACCGTTTGCCAACGACCCGGATATCGCGCAAGCGCACACAGTCAAGTGGTCCACGTTGTTTTGAATACAAAATGGAAAGCGCGAAGCGGAAAGCTGAGCCTACAACATTAGAAAATAACGAAGCGCTGCCTAGAAAACGTGCCCGTACGCAGATTTATCGGACGGCGTACACATGGACATATCCACTTCTCGATGGACGTCATTCAGCCTTTGAAGGACTTGGCGGCAGTGATGCTAGGAATCCTCGCAATTCCCCACAGCAGCTCTCACTGTGAGATGATTTTCTCAACTGTGAGGAAAAACCGTACGGACCAGCGAGTTTATCTGATTCTTACGCGAGGCGTATTTGTGAATCTCGATTGCAATTGACAAACCATCGAAGCGAAGCGAGCGACAGCGATTGATGTCGGCGGTAACGCAAAACAAACAACACGTTGATACTCATTCACTGACATTGTTCGCCTAATGTTTCTTGAGAATTGTCAAAGTAATTCTAAGTAGGTTTAAGCAGGCCCAAATTCGGGGTCCACGACCGACCGCGTTATATCCGAATCCGCATAATAACGAGGCGCGACTGTATAAGTAAAAAACACGGGGAGGGGGTTATAGACCGTGTTACCCCAGATAGAGGACCGTCTTGCCCCAAGGATGGGGCAAGATGGCTTTTTGGGATATTTACTATTTTTTAAATGCAACTTAGTTAGGTTGTTTATTCACTGAAAATAGTTTTCCAGTGGGTAACGCACAGATCTGTCCACAATGTGAACACATTAAATACAAGCTAAAGTTGTTTAATGGTGTGTTCCTTAGGAGGGCCGCGCTGCATACTTTCATGTCTGCATACGCAAAAGTGAATTCATGAAATATTAAAAGTAAAAATACATATTTGGTATATTATTATGTTCATCACGTGGACATGCAAATTTGTATACCAATGTGGCAAGGGCGGGCCGCATTTTGCACAATATCGTTGTCAGTCCGCGGGCCGCAGTTGGCCCGCGGGCCGCAGGTTGCCGACCCCTGCGGAGTATATATATATATATATGTGTGTGTGTGTGTGTGGCTTGCATCAATATTCTGCTCTTATGGTTTATCGTGATCCGTCCATTTATTTTATTTTAACATTCTAAGTATCATGCATTTATTTTATACACATTTTTAAAAATTTTATCTTATCTTTGTAACTTTTCTGATTTTATATAATATGCATTGACCTGTCTCGTGTATACTAAAACCAGTCATTGTCCAAAACAATTTTAAGTGTTTTATTTTTTATTTAATGCATGGAAAGTAACACTTGCTTAATACAAAAATGCAATATATTTAAGAAAATAGAATTTTGAGTTTTCTTAATTATGACGCATTTAAAATAATGAATTATAGTATTGTTTGTGTGTGAACACAGGTGTATTTTTTGCACGACAAGTGTTACTGAAAGTCTGTTAAAAATACTGAAAATGGCTCTGAGAATACTGAAAGCTATGGCATTAGGTGCACAGGTCTGAGTTTATTTATTACTGAAAACAATCAAAACTTCATTTGTCAAAACAACACGTCGCAGGTGCGTCAATGAAATAGTGAAAAACGTTATTTGCAAAGTAGTCACATTGTGAAGGCTTCGCTTTTCTATAAGCAGCTTTAAACTTTAAACGATATTAGGGCAACAAATTATTGCGATAAGACTCCGGGTTGTCACGTGCGTAGTTATACCCTGGGAAATCCCCTAACGATCAAGCGTCTACTTTAAGTTTTCTTGGTTTCCATACCTGGTGGACAAGTTTGCATTTAAAAGTTATATTTTGTAACATCTATCTTCTTGGTAGTATGAATGGTTTTCATAATGTGCTTTATTAACTAACTCCTGTGTCGCACATTGGACCGAGTGTTCTAAATTGAAATTACCCTAAAAAAATTATCAGCACTTAGCGACTTTATGTATTTCGCCACCTAGTGACTGAATTCACTACTCGCAAAACTTTCCCGGAAATAACTAGCTTGTATAACTACATGAAATGAAAGTGAGTCAACATCCTGTTTTGTATACAAAAAACTCAGATACTTTTTTATGAAAGCCGCTTATTAGGATGTGGTTTGACAACAACCAGGGTACTGTTTAACCAAAATTCTTATCAGCTCATAAGCACGATTTCTCTCTAAAAAAATCGATTTCGCTCCTTAAATAGCAATAATCAAAACATAATTTGTATTCACTAATAATAAAAAAAACACTTGAAGAAACTTTCTTAAAACGTTCCTAACTTCCTAACAATGAGGTTAGACCGCTCAAACAAAACATATCCTCCATAAACAGTTATAATTTTAATTTAATTTTAATTTTAATTTCAATTTTAAATTCAGTTAAAATTTTTATTTTAAGACGGTAAGCATTCCTGCTGTCAATTAACTCACCGTAAAAGGTACATGACATTGTAGTGACGTAACTCAGCGCGAGCCAGCTGTTGTGAACTGTCAGACGGTGAAATAACTTAACATTCCTGTGACCATTGAACTTATAAAATAAGAGCGAGGGTCATAAGGGCGAGTCTGTTGTTGTCGAAAACCTGACGATGCAGCGGTATTTTCATTTGTGAAAACGCCTATGTGCAACTTCGAACAGGCAGTTAGAAAACGTTACACAGGCGGTTAGAAATGTTTTCACCCGTCATTCACATCACCAACATGTTGCGAATGGATAATCTATCGACATGCGCTTTGTGAGTGGCTAATCTGTCGGCGTACGGGGTTGTGAGTCTGGTTAGTTGGAGTCTTTAAATTTCCGTGTATTGGGACTCGAGTGCCTACGGACCATGGCTCAGAAAATGCTGCATATGAAGAGAGAGAGTTGGACCTGATGCAACTTCAACAGGTAAGATGATAATATTACCGATTAATATTTATATATTCATGTCAGTGGAATACCCGTTTAAAATTCATATTGGAAATTATACAGTATGTTATGTTTTTAATATATTTAGTTAATATATTATATGTGTAGAAAAACCGGTTGGAAGTCACTAGGCGAAATTTCACGTAAACGCATCATAATCGTGAATACGCGCCACTATAACTGACACTGCCTGGGTCCTGGCCTGGGTCTATTTTATATTTTACTACGACGTTTTAGTTAGCATATTTACGCTTAAGTGTACTTTTTGTGTTTTTGTAGAATTCATTCTAAATTGCTGTATTTTAAAATGAAATGCGCAATATTTTGCGAAGGCTTACAACCTTGGTCAGTAATTGTCACGTCTATATATAGCATGCCATTCGAAAGTTATTCATAAATCACGCAGTTCATAACTGCCTGTGGCAGTGCACAAGAAAGATGGATTGGAGTGTTTGTGTAGATCGATTAGTGATTAGTTTAGTTTGATGCTGGTGTGGTTTATATCTGTATATATTACTCAACTGCATAACTAGTTGTCGAAGCGGATTTAATTGGAAATGTAAGACTACAGGACGAATTCCGTTTAGTGTTTACGATTTTCGAAAAATCCAAGATGGCTGCGTCCATGGTTGGGCCCGTGGTTGGATCGAACGAAGTTGCTCGTTTTCTCTACGCTTTGATGTTGATGAACATGCAGCATATCGCAAGCGGAGACTCGGGCTCAATAAATTTGCGAGTGATTATTTTGGGACATGCCCAATCGGCAACAGTGACGATGACTCTGACTTATTTGAGTCGAACGTGTGACAGTGTGTATGTGATCTGTCACCTGGAGGCACACAGAGCCACACAACAACGGTACTTTTCAGAGTTAAGCACAAGAAGAGATTGCTACCTCTTGGGTGTTGGTTATTAATATCAATGTTTTGTTCTTGCTAAAAAATAACTACATTCACCTCACTGGATTGGATATAGTAATAACAATATATAATTTATTAAACTGTGGTGAAGTTTTGTTTTCACGTGTATCCTGATTCTAGACTGTCAACTTTACAAGTAATTTTTTTTATTGTAAATATAACCATCATAATTTAATAATAGTTTTAGTGTACCGAAGCTAACAGACCTATCTACATTTCCTTCACTGGATTGGACATGGTTATACTAATAACAATGGATAAGTTGTTATAATGTGGCAGCGTTTTGTTTTGACATGAATTGTGATGATGTTCGAATCAACTTTACAATTAATTTTGTCTTCATAAATAGTTTTTGGCGGGTGCCCTCTTTAAACTCGTGTAACTTTGATTCTAGTGGGAGCATTTGAATACACTAAACTGTTTTGGAATGAGAAAGGGTGTTACTTTCCATGCATTAAATAAAAAAATAAAACACTTAAAATTGTTTTGGACAATGACTGGTTTTCTACGCCGCAACACATATTAGTCTTTAGAAAAATCTTTGAGCACAACATAAAATAAAAAAACAGGTCAATAACTTTTTTATTAATGTAACATCACCATTCTTGAAAATGGGAACTATGTTGACAATTTTAGCTGATCTGGAACATATCTGTTATCAAACAGTAAGGTAGCAATATGATGGTTCAAGCAAACTGGGATAAACTTGTTTAATGATGTTCGGTTTTATGCCATCCCATCCCTGACAAAAGTGTTCACATGCTAAATAAGTTTCTATATTTCACCTATAGTTGCTGGTGTTAGAAACATGGAATTTTATAAACTCCATACAGATAGTCATCAGGAACCTTTGATACAATTGTTTTCTTTTTGCGATGCTGAAATTTGTAAAATACTCATTCAACTTATCAGCAATATTTGTGTGTGTGTGTGTGTGTGTGTGTGTGTGTGTGTGTGTGTGTGTGTGTGTGTGTGTGTGTGTGTGTGTGTGTGTGTGTGTGTGTGTGTGTGTGTGTGTGTGTGTGTGTGTGTGTGTGTGTGTGTCTGTGTGTCTGTCTGTGTGTCTGTCTGTGTGTGTGTGTGTTTGTGTGTGTGTGTGTGTGTGTGTGTGTGTGTGTGTGTGTGTGTGTGTGTGTGTGTGTGTGTGTGTGTGTGTGTGTGTGTAAATATATCATCAATTAAGAACTCATCACTTCAGGAAAGTGTATACTTCTTTATGACATATTGTATAACTTTCTTCAACATATTTACGCTGTTCATTACATATCCTGGTTTCTTAACTTTCCTTTATTATCTAATTTTTTTGGGAAATGATCCCAAATGTCTGAATAAATTATTCTGTGCATTTGGTAATATTCACCAAATATATTGTATATTGCTGTGAAAGTGGTTGGAGTGATTGTGACATTGTATCTATGTAGGCTATCATAGTTAAGCAAAATGATATTGGAGTCGCCATTAAACTATGTTTGTTTACAACTTTGAGTACTTGCAAAATGTTGGTGTTTTGATTAGTGAAATCAGTAATATTGATGTTTACTGACCGATAAATAACATCACTTATTAATTTCGTTTTTACATTTCTTAGATCAAGTCTTAACTTCAATAAACATACATTCTAAATACGCAATTATAATATTAAGTTTTGGTATTTCAAAATAGTGATAAGATTCGTGGATACTCCTCATCCATTCTTTGAGGGTCACGAAAGACGAATACTTCTGAAGTCGGTCAACTCATCAATATATGCATTTTCATGTATTAACCATCTTTTGGTTAACCCTGTGACAATCAGTGATACGTAATTATTCAATTTACTAAGAGTTTTTGACAGACGTCAAGTATTTAAAGGAGGAAAACCCACAAGTACAATCATTATTAGATTTCATTAATATCAAAGCCAAGGTAGAATTGTGTAAATGAACTGTTTCCTGCTATAAAAATTGTATAATCTGGATACAAATTCCTAGTAGCATGACTTTCAAAATAAACTTCTTCAACTGCAGGTGTTCAGGTTAAACTGGATCATTTACATATCTAGTAAATGTATACTTAGCTATAATAATAGTACACATGTTGCAATTCTGTACCTTGCTTATTAAGCAGTAAAATTTGTGCGTACGCCTTATTGGGTTTGTTCATTATAGGGTTAAACAAATGCAATGTATAATAATAATTAAACACGATGTATAATCTTTCATTCTGTTTGGTCCTTTCGATTGAGACATATTGTGACCTCGTTTGTTCCATTATTGCTACCGTCGACACTTACATTGTATCCTGAATTAACGCGTTTTCCCTACCAAATATTGGTCATAAATACACCACCCCACCTCTGCTCATAAACATACCACCTCGCACAACATATGGATGTACTTAGGATGGTGTATTTTCAGTTGTAGACGCTGACACCATGCGAGTGCACGTCTGCCGCCACTGCGGTGAGACGTTCGAAGATTATGCGCTACTACGACGTCACATGGAGAGTAACGGAATGTCATCTGTTGGTCAACCCACAAACTCGACGGCATCGTCATCGAGCGAACACACCAAGACAAACGTCTGCCAGAATTGTGGGTTGTCGTTCGGGAGACGGGACAATCTGCAGCCACACGTGAGAACCTCGTGTGGTACGTGTCAGAAATGTGGACTGTCGTTTGGGAGACGAATCGATCTGAAGAAGCACACGAGACGATGCAGTGATGGACCACCAGTACCGAAACGACCTGTGGGTGGAAACATCGAATGTTCCGATCGTCGAAGATCCCATCGAACCGCCCGATCGACTTCTCTTCCCAGACGCTCTGTCGACGGACTTGTTAGACGTCGTTCGTGAGCACTGGTCTACCATTAGAACACGCATAGCAAGACGATCCGTTCAGACCAGGTTAAATTACAGATTGACTACTCTAGACACAACCATTCTAGAGGAACCTTTGAATAGAATGTTCGAGGAACAGTCCACTGCATTCTAAATTAATCTGAGTTAAGGATTCATTCTGAGGAACAAGGACACGGGACGATACAGGTATTATCACTCATCTTGTAACTGGTGCGGACGGTACCTGGACGAAACCAGTCTCATCACCAACCGTAGCGACTTTGACGAGTTTCTGGAACGAATCCGAGAAACCGACGTCTTGCAGTGGGCCATCGCTCAAAAAGCGGATTCGGCATGGGTGTGCGAACTGGTGACGAATGCCACCTTCTTCGTCAATCGTATCATCGATCATCCCATTGGTTGTGTGGGCGTGACTCTCCCCGCTTACGTGACTCTCCCCGCTTACGTGACCCTTCCCGCTTATGTGAAGAAAAACAAAGCTGTCATCGGTCTGGAAAGGGAACCCAACCATTCCAAAAGATACACCGACAACCTATGTCTCGTCCGATGTCTAGCCCTGCATCGAGGAGCTGACAGATTTCGGTTGGAACCGGCAGTGAAGACGCTGTACGAGATGTACGATTGAGATGACGGGGTGTGACAATGTGTATATTATACATTTATTTTATGACAGTTGTTGTGACAGTTTGTATATGGTACATTTATTTTGTGGTTGTGCTGCAGTCGTGGTAAAGCACACTTGTGTGCAGTCGTGGTAAAGCACAATATCTTACGTAACAAGGTTTCTTTAGTTATTGTCGAGCCAGGCTAGGAAGTAGTCCTAGAAATGGGCATTATGTTAGGTAATAGGCCGGTAATGTTTATTAAAGCGTATCGTTGACTGGTAGCCTATATATACGCGGGGACAGTTCTAACCGGGGTTGATCGATTGTAGTTCGCGAGAAGGCGGCTACAATATTTTAAGAGATGGTCGATCGATTGTAGTTCGCGAGAAGGCGACTACAATATTTAAAGAGACGGTCGTCGATTTTAGTTCGCGAGAAGGCGGCTGCAATAGTTAAGGGACGGACAGCGATAAGTTGTGAGAAGACAACTAGTCCGCAATACTGAAATTATGGGTCAGTAAAAGCTGCATGACGCAACACAAATTGAACAATGCCAGGAGCGACTGGCAACCAGCTTGGGATATAACGACTGGCAACCAGCTTGGGATATAACGACTGGCAACCAGCGTGGGCTGTATAGCCGATAGACTTACACGCAGCAGAGGACGAACTGGAGCGTCAAGTGAGGGCGTGGTTGGCTCAGCGACAGGAAAAGATAGACTGTCTGGGAAACAGTGACACAAGTAGTGTGTATCTATATTCAAGTGATAGGTGAATCGTTATCGAGCGACAGGTGAACTGCGTTCGAGTGATAATATGAATCGTGTTCATTGTTAATTAGTTTTTCTTTAAATTATACTCGCAGTGTAGCGAGGCATTGGTTATTATTTCGTTTTTCCACTATTTGAACTGATTAAATAATGAATATGATGAAATAGTCACAATAAACAACAACACACAATTATTTATATTCCACGTGTATTGCTTGAATGTAAGTTCAACATGCATTTATGCTGCATATATAGCACGAAATAAATACAGTGGAACCTCACTACTGGGCTAAAGCGACAAGACTATCGAGGTGAGCGTATTAGTATTTGGTCTGAAATTCCTTCATATTTCCACTGAAATGAATTCGTTTTTCCACTATTTGAACTATATTCCACGTGTATTGCTTGAATGTAAGTTCAACATACATATATGCCGCATATATAGCAGATGCATGAACACTATCGGATATATCGGAGTACAATTTCATGTTTATTTGAACGAATTCTAAGATATTCAATATATTGACTAAATGTTTGGCGATGATGTCGGTTCTTAGTAGGACAATGTAACTGATTTGTGCAGATTTTAAATCAATAATTATTCTTAATAATTATTTGTAAGAATTACTGATAAGGTGATTTCTGGCGATAATGTAGGCACTTTTGGTAGGTATGTGTGAGACCCATAAAAACGGTAAAATCGAAAAGTAAAATGGCCACCCAAGTTCTTCTATTTAGTGAGCCTCAATGGATAACACTCGTGCAAAAAAAATCGAGTGCCAAGGAAGGGTTAGTTGAGCCAACCAAGTGATAATGGAGGGTTAGTTGAGCCAATCAAGTGCCACGGGTGAGTTAGGTGAGCAGTGGTTGAAGAACGAAGAGGAGTGTTCTTTAACCCAACATACATCAAGGAATTAATTTTTCTGAACAAACTGAGACATCGGATAACTACAAGGCAACAGACTTGTCAGAGACGTGTTGTAACTATTGGGTAGATGTGCTGTCTTAGTAGTTACGAAATTTTAGTACAAGGTGTACGCAAATTATACAAATAAAGCCTGTACCGAACTTACGCTACATTGTGGCTCAACTTACCCCAGACCCAGTGTTCGTTGAACCAGCTTACCAACCCTATTTGCATCAACTACATATTATAATTATATATGCATATTAAATACATTATCTCTGTGTAAACTGAGCAACTAATAACCATAGTTTATGATAGTAAAACTAAATTTGAAATAAGAATATGATTGTGTCCTAAATATAAAAAAATATGAAATTTGGCTCAACTGAGACTGCGTTCCCCTACATGGAGCCTCTCTGTCCACATACCTTAATGATGCCAACCACGTAGTCTATCGGTAGCTATAAATGAACTTAAAATTTACAAAAAACAAACATGCACGTGTCCACGTAACTTAGCAACGTTTCGTGTTGTCTTAATTGTTCCATTGACCTGTTCGATATCTACTATTTACGCTACTGCACATGTTAGTGTGTTCAACATGTCAACAAAACAATGGAGTAATGTAAAGTATTGTTCAACCGTTACACGCTGACCATTAGTGTTGCGCGATCTTACCGGGATACCGGTATATTGCGATATTTTTTCTGCCCAGTGCGTATCGCGTTACGCCTTCGACGGACCGGTATATATTATATATCTTTATTTTTGCATTTCTAACATGTCAAAAGTGAGCTTAATAAGTAATTATGAGTTTTGACTGAACCACATCCAGTCACAAAATTGTAGTGTTATTATTAATCCTTCGTGGTTCAGGTTTGAATTATTCTAATCAGAATTTAAGTTAATATATGCCGGACGGGATGGTTTAGCATTTGCATACATGTGAACTCTCCGTCATTCGTACGGAGTCTCCGTCATTTTGACATAGCCACACAATCTTCTCCCCGGATATTGAAGTCCCCGTCATTTGATGTTCAACGGACAAAACAAAGTGGAGACATTTGTTCACCAGTGTACGTTTATTTTTCATGAGTTGTGCAGATTATGCGTAAGGTGGACTGGTGCCAGTCGCATGAAAAGATCACGACATGTGGAATACGCAAAACATTAACTACACCATCGTGTACCTAGCTAGCTAACTGAAGTCGCGGAAACCCTTCTGGAACTCCACAAAACCGCTGAAGTCATCGCCTAGCAGCACTAGAATGGATATATGGAATATACAACTGCAAGATGCATCGAGAGTCGACACAATAGGATTACGACCAGCTGGTCTGGCCAACCATGCTTCTGCTAGTCATCTCTTAACCGATCGCGCACTAGGGTCGGCCTAGCGAAGACAACCATGAGATAGTGACGCTACATCGTCAAGACGCAATCAACAAAATGCGATTACGGGGAACTCCAGAAAATGTCCCACCTCCTCTGCTGCCGACTGCTGGACGATCCGTTCACGGTGGGTGACCTGGACACCTCCATGGAATGGCATGCACGAGGAAGTGGCAAGACATCTTGTGAAGGACACTAACAGAAGAAGATCCATAAAATAATCTGATTACATAATCATCCAGCTACTAGGAGCAGGCAATTGATGCATTTAAATATCGATGATTAGTTGCGTAATTGGTCGCCTGATCGAGGAAACACTGCAAAGAAAAACGATTGTACCAGTGGCATTTCAAGGATAGTTTAACGAAAGACTGCTATTTCAAGTAAAGCTTAGTGGATGAAGGAAAGTCACTGCTTAGTATGCGCATGTCGAGTAGCTACTGGTGCATGAGCAAAACTGACAATAAGACCCTAAATACCAAAATGAACCACACTAGATAAATGTATTATCATATTAAATAAAGGAACACGTTGGAATGTTTAATGTATTAGTGTATTGTACGTATGTATGTATGGTTAGTGTGAACCATTCAGTAGCAGTTCAATGGGCGCTCAGAGGATTAACAAAAAGCATCCTTCTTGTGTACTTCCTTTTGTACTTGTCAATAGTTGCTTGGATGTCGAGTTTAATGTTCTTTTGTACTTGTTAATAATTGCTTGGATGTCGAGTTTAATGTCCTTTTGTACTTGTCAATAGTTGCTTGGATGTCGAGTTTAATGTTCTTTTGCACACGAATTAGCACCAAAGAATTGAGGTGTTCATGTGGGGTGAGGACCAACAATTTCTATTTTTAATTCACGAGAGCTTCCTTACTCAGCACGTGCTAGAACCAACCAGGGGAGAAAATGTATTAGATATAGTTTTATCATCACAAAAAAATTAGTGGATAATGTAAAAATAAATAAACCATTGGGTAACAGTGACCACAATCAAATACATTTTGACATCAATGTAAAATCAGAAAGTAAAAATAAAAAAAAACGTGTAGGAGAAACTTCTACAAAAGTAACTATAAAGATATGAGAAAATACTTAGCAAAGCTAGATTGGAATAACATGCTGATGAATAAGAGCGCAATTGAATGTTGGAATATTCTAAAATATGAAACTGAGAGAATCATCGATAAATTTGTCAACTTGAAAAAACGAAGAAAACGGTCTAGAAAAAAACACTTGTGAAAAGAAGCTATTAGAAAATAATGTTTAAGCAAACAATTTATAGGCGTACCAGAAAGGATGAAGACTATGTAAATTACAAAGAGGCGCTTAACTTAGATACAACTGAAATTCGAAAACCTAAAAGAACCTTTAAAAAAAATTGGCAGGTAATATAAAAAATGACAGCAAGAGTTTCTATTCTTATGTAAGGAGTAAACAGAAAGTTCGAGATAAGGTCGGACCACTGGAAAACAACAGGGGAAACATAATTTCAGACTGGTTTCAAATGGCAGAGGTCCTGGATAAGTATTCCAGCTCAGTTTTTACCACAGAAGATATCAGCTCACTTCCAGTTCCATTTATTAAATTTCAGGGCAGTAAATCAGAACATTTAGGGCAGTTATTTGTAACTCCTGAAATGATAGCAAACAAAATTAAGAAGATGAAAGATAATAAATCACCTGGAGTTGATGGGATACCACCAAAACTGCTTAAGGAAATTGTTGAGCAAATTAGTACACCACTTACAAAATTGTTTAATTTGTCACTAGAAGAAGGAATAGTTCCTTCAGAATGGAAAGAGACAAATATTATGCTGCTATTTAAGAAGGGATCGAGGAACAAGTAAGACAATTACAGACCAGTGAGTTTAACATCAGTTGTATGTAAATTACTCGAAACATTAATTAGATACCACATGGTGGAATTCCTTGTAAAACATAAATTAATAAATACATCTCAACATGTGTTCCTAAAAGCAAGGTCATGTCTAACTAATATCTCATGTTTTTTTAAAGAAATTACAAAGTGGGTAGATGACGGGTCTCCAATGGATGTTGTCTATGTAGATTTTCAGAACGATTTCGATAAAGTGCCACATCAAAGATTGTTACTTAAACTAAAAGCCCATGGCATAGGTAATGATGTAATCAACTTACACAGAGAAAACAAAGAGTAATAGTAGATGGTGAGATTTCAAACTGGAAAACCGTTTTGAGTGGGGTTCCACAGGGATCAGTATTAGGCCCTATACTGTTTTTAATATACATAAATGATTTGGGAGATGATATATCTAGCAAAGTACTAACATTTGCAGATGACACAAATTCAGAAAGGTTACTAATGATACAGATAAACAAAGTTTACAGGATGATCTAGATAAATTAGTTAAATGGTCAGAAAAAATGGCAAATGTTATTCAAATTTGGGAAGTGTAAATGCATACACATAGGACATGGAAGCATGGACGAAGAATATAAAATAGGGGATGCTGTACTAGGTAGAACCACACAAGAAAAGGAGTATTATATTTAGTGATGACATGGAAGTTTCAGAGCAATGTGGGATTGCTGCTTCGAAAGGAAATAAAATTCTAGGGCTAAGTAGGAGAACTATCATGTATAAGGAGAAACAGCTAATTGTACCCCTGTACAAAGCAATAGTTAGAACACATTTGGAATATTGTATTCAAGCATGGATGCCATATCGTAAAAAGAACATAGACAAGTTAGAAAGAATACAACGAAGAGCAACTAAAATGATTCCAGAATTGAGAGACCTTAGTTACGAAAGTCGCTTATTACAATGTGTTTTGAAAACACTAGAGACCATGAGACTAAGAGGAGACCAAATAGAAGTGTTTAAAATAGTGAATGGTTATGAGGATGTTGACAGGAATATGTTCTTCAAACTTAAAGAAGTCAGTAGAACCAGAGGACACAGAGCAGCATTAGTTAAGGAGCAATGTAGGTTGGACTTGAGAAAGTACTCTTCCTCACAGAGGGTGATAAATCAATGGAACAAACTGCCAAATGATTGTGTTAATGCTAGTAGTGTGAATATGCTTCAAAATAGAATTGACAGATATATGATAAGGGCGGGCTACACATAGATGATAAAATTGTTGGACTCTCGATAAGCCAGTGGCTTCCTTGTCCACGTGCCATCTGGAACTTGTTGTTTGGGATGGCAATCTTGTTAAATCTTGTTATCCCACAGGTTGGCCGGGAGGAGAATCGTCCCTGCAGGGCGCATCTAAGACGACAAGCGACCTTGCGCAACCGGGATCTCCACCAATGCAATGTAGGAATAGGTGTAGGGTACTGCAGGATTGGAAGAAGTTTTCGTTTCGTGAAAGTCTCTGATGCTGTAATCCGTTACCTATAATCATCCCACTACTGGCACCCTGTCCCACATTGCGTTCCCTGCCAAGCCACCAAACAGAGAGCGTGGAAAGGAGAATACCAAACGTTTTCTACCTGGTGTAAGTTGAATCCTTTATTTTGGCAACAGTCGATGAAAACAAACATAAATAAATAACTTAGGACACCAAGTGTCATAGGTAAGGAGTCTGACTTCTAACCATTGGGACAGAGATGGCACACGAATCAAAGTCTAGTTGATTTATTATGTCCCTACTGCTTCATTTGATTCCGTTCTATGATTTTAGCAACACGCAGTGACTTGCTAAAATTCGTTCGAGTCCAAATTGTTAATAATTTACGTTTACACTTCGTTCTACGCCCTGCGTGTTTCAGACCGGCAAACGTCGATGATTCAGAGATTTGCAAACGCTAACATATAAAGCCAGGAAATGGTGCAGTTCGATTGTATCGAGAAACCGTTAAGCAGGGGCTTTTACGCCTATGGTTGCTTCATCGCTCGTCATCCACTCTGGTTCCTGTTTCTTCCGCTGCTGCTCACCGGGGCGCTAGCATCGGGATTCTACAACTTCCACACAGAATACGACGTTGATACGTTGTTTACTCCTGAGAAAGCCAGGTCAAAGGATGAAAGATACGCCGTTCAACAGCTGTTCCCGGAAGATGACGATTCAAAATTCAGTCCCACTCGAACGTCGACGATGGGGGAATTCAGTAAGGTAATCGTGACTACAACGACCACAGGCGAAAACGTTCTGACAGAGGATGTGTTTCGTGCCGTGAAACAACTTGACTCAGACGTTCGGAACATCGTGGTCGATGTGTCTGGGAAAACGTACAACTACAGCGACCTCTGTGCCGATTCTTCCCAGAAGGATGTGCTGCTTTTTTTGCACGGGGACAGGCACATCGACCTGAAGACTTTGTCGTATCCTGTTCATACGATTAACCTCGGAAGGAATGTTCCAATATTCCTCGGCACCGCCATTGGCGGGGTGAGCAAAACTGCAGGCGGCGACACTGAGGCAACAGCTTGGCAGTTGACGTACTACTTACGTTCCGACGCAGAAAACAGCGAACCTGTAGAAGCGTGGCAAGACAAATTCCTGTCCACACTCGCTGCAAACTCTTATAGCCACATCAATGTGGCCCGCTTCACTGCGCGCTCTCTTGAAGACGAATTGGCGAAAAACGTAGCTGGCGTCATTCCGTTATTCTCCGTCACGTTCTCTATTCTCATCACCTTCTCCATCGTATCGTGCATGAGCGCAGACTGGGTGCGCAGTAAGCCGTGTCTCGGAAATCTCGGCGTTCTCTCGGCCTGTCTTGCTGTGATCTCGTCGTTCGGTCTCGTGCTTCACTGCGGGGTTCCTTTCATAAATATCGTTTCTTCCAGTCCATTCCTCGTACTCGGTAAGTCGTACAATACTAACTTGTCTGGGACAGAGGACAACGTTGAACTTATGTAATCTTACATAATTATGGCAATACTAGTTTCTTCACCAATTGTTTTGCGCTTAAGTATTTGTGACTTTTTTGTAATATTGCCCGCTTTATTATTTTTAACAAACTGTCCAATGCACTATTATCATAGGAATATTAAAGCCAGTCTAGAAACATGGTTACACGTGAAAACGAAAATTTAATCTTCAATTATTGTCTAAGCAACGCCGCGAAACTAAAATTTAATAACACAATAAAACCAACCAAGTCTATTCGAACTAACGCTTGTGCTAAACCAGGTATTATATTACTTATATTTGTCAAACTTACTGGAAGCGCGTCATTTAAATTCACAGGTATTGGTGTTGACGACATGTTTGTCATGATGGCGGCATGGCGTCAGACCGACTTCCGGTGGACGGTTGAAGAGCGCATGGGCAAGGCGTTCTCGGAGGCAGCGCTATCAATCACCATCACAAGCATCACGGATGCTCTGTCGATTGGCATCGGCGCAATCACGCAGTTCCGGTCCGTCCGCATCTTCTGCACTTACACAGTCGTCGCTGTCGCATTCGATTACTGCTACCAGATCACGTTCTTCGGCGCCTGCATGGTGTTGATGGGGAAACGAGAAGCGCGCAACCTTCACCCAGCTACGTGCATGAAGGCCGTCCCCAAGTCACAAGCAGGTAATGATGAAGACGTGGAGTCACCGCCTCAGTTGGGCCGTTTGCTTCTTCCTGCAAACAGACTTCGTCTCCACCATCTGTCCAATGTTTGATGTTGTCAATCCATCCCATTTACCTTAGTAGTTCACGTTCTACGCTATTAAATACCTGCTTTTCAAGTATTATTTCCCAATGGTCATTCTTACCAAGCTAATAGTTGACATTCTTCTTCGTTTACCCCACATCATAACGGACATGTTAGTCTATCTCTGCGTCCAGCTAATAAGCAAAACTCCATTGTATAGCGAGTAGTGTGACTTCACGTCCCTTCCGTTGTCATAATGACCTAAACGAGGATTATGGGATTGAAATTTCTTTATTCTGCCAGAAAGACACATAACTAATGTATGTGTATATCCTTATTCTTATACGTTTTGATTTATGATCGTTTACTGTTACAGGCGATCGCAATGCCTTCTTCCGGATGTTTTGTACCGGAGGTTACACGGATGAGGAGGCAAAAGTAGACACCAACAAGGGCGAAGTGTGGGCAATGACCTTCTTCCGTGACTATTGGGGTGGTTTACTCTCGATCCGTCCCTTCAAGATACTGCTCTTTGTCGTCTATCTAGTGTACCTAGCCTTCGCTATATGGGGTTGTGTATGTGCCAGAGAGGGTATCACCCTGGACAAACTGGCAGGCGATGGGTCCTATGTTGCCGACTACTACAAATACGATATCAAGTACTTTCGAGAGTACGGGCCGGCCGTCAACGTCATTGTTGGTGCCGAACTCGAGTTGTGGCAAGACGGCGAACGACTAAAAATTGACACGTTCATAAAAAAATTCGAATCATCCGAATACTTCCAAGGCAAAGATCTCACGGATGCGTGGACTCGCGGTTTCACCTCATTCATTGGAAACGATGTAGTAGTTGCTGCGAATTTCTCCTCCGTGTTGGCCAGGTTTCTGCTAAACTACAGCAAATATAAACTTGACATAAAGCTAGACTCCGGAAAAGTCAAATACTCTCGATTCGTCGTGTTTTCGAAAAACATTGATACATCCATACGAGAAAGTCATATGATGTTGAAAGCTCGAGAAATCGCGGATGATCACCCGAAACTAAACGTGACGGTGTTTCACCCTGCATTCATATACTACGACCAATACATCGCTGTTTGGCCGAACATGCGACAGAACATGTTAATCGCAACGGCAGCCATGTTTGTTGTATCGCTATTGCTCATTCCACATCCGATATGCAGCTTGTGGGTGACTTTCAGCATAGTGTCCATCTGTACCGGGGTCATAGGTTACATGACGTGGTGGGGCGTCAACATCGACACAATCTCCATGATCAATATCATCATGTGCATCGGCTTCTGTGTTGACTTCTCGGCGCACATTACATACGCGTTCGTGTCGGCAGGGGGCGACACTGGCAACGAGCGCATGTGCAATGCCCTCCATGCCCTTGGCTACCCCATTGCGCAGGGGGCACTGTCGACGTCGGGTTTCTCTGCGTCCTATATATTCCGTGCATTCTTCAAGACGATGCTCCTGGTGATCTTCCTCGGCGCCTTCCATGGACTGCTCGTCATCCCAGCTCTTTTGTCATTCATGGGTCCGAAATCCACGAGGCATCACAGAACTGCGTCTCCCGTCGCAGAACCCGAAATCGCTACTGTTATTTACGGCGGAGAAGGTCTGCCAGGGTGTGAAGTGTAAAGTGCTTCGAGCAATCCCAAGGACATGTTACCGCTCTATATCAGAACGTACCTTTATATCTAGTTGCTGTCTACCTACCCCATCGAACGGCACAGCAGGGTTAGTCCAGTTAGGTATTGAGGATCCTCAGAAACAACGGCACCTAAATATTAATAAGGCTACGTATATTACCACATCACCGAGGCCGTTTCTCACCGACCATCTGACCCAGCAGTTTGACCGCTCGGAATGCAACAAGGCCTTACCAACGTGTTGCTACCATTGATCGGACACGTGTTAAGAGATTGTAAGGACGTCTGACAGAAGCGACCGAATGTTGTATCACTGTTCAGTCTCCTCGTTAGATCTGTTTAATCTTGGCATTAGCATATATGAACTCTCCGTTTCGGCGAGATGTAAACACAACCTTTATGAAACATATTCTTGAAAATATAACATATGTAATAACATTATAGGCTTAGCGGCATAACACTAATAACTATCATGCAATGAGTAATTTCATCATCACCACCTTTAAAAAAATATGTCTTTCCAAATGGGTAGA
>OY759269.1:15610262-15632762 GCA_963662155.1 Lamellibrachia columna
AAATTGAATAACATTTGCCATTTATCTGACCATTTAACTAATTTATCTAGATCATCCTGTAAACATTGTTTATTTGTATCATTAGTAACCTTTCTGAATACTTTTGTGTCATCTGTAATTTTCAGTACTTTGCTAGATGTGTCATCTTCCAAGTGATTTATATATATTAAAAACAGTATATGGCCTAATACTGGTCCCTGCGGTACCCCACTCAAAACATATTTCCAGTTTGAAATCTCACCATCTACTATTACTCTCCGTTTTCTGCCACTTTTGATCCAGTTGATTACATAATTACCTATTCCATGGCTTTTTAGTTTAAGTAACAATGTGGCACTTTATCGAAAGCTTTCTGAAAATCTAAGTAGACAACACTCACTGGTGACCCGTCATCTACCCACTTTGGAATGTCTTCCAAAAAACATAAGAGATTGGTTAGACACGACCTTGCTTTTAGGAACCCATGTTGAGATGTATTTATTAATTTATGCTTTAGAAGGAATTCCACCATGTGCACTTTAATTAATGTTTCGAGTAATTTATATAAAACTGATGTTAAACTCACTGGTCCGTAATCGTCTGGCTTTTTCCTCGATCCCTTCTTAAATTACGGCGTAATGTTTGCTTCTTTCCATTATGAACGAATTATTCCTTCTTATAGTGACAAGTTAAACAACTTTGCAAGTGGTGTACTAATTTGCTCAACAATTTCCTTAAGCAAGTTTGGTGGTATCCCATCAACTCCAGATGGTTTATTGTCTTTCAACTTCTTAATTTTCTTTGCTACCATTTCAGGAGTTAAAAATTAGTTAGAAACTCTTGCTGTAATTGTTTTATATTACCTGCCAATTTTTGTTCAAAGGTTCTTTTAGATTTTCTAATCTCAGTTGTATCTAGGGTAAGTGCCTCTTTGTAATTTGCATAGTCGTCATCCTTTCTGGTTTGCCTATACACTCTCCACATAGTTTGCTTAAACACTATTTTTCTAATAGCTTCTTTTGACAAGTGTTTCTTTCTAGTCCGTTTGCCTTTTTTCAAGGAAAACATTTATAGATGATACTCTCAATTTCATATTTTAGAATATTCCGACATTCAATTGCGGACTTATTCGTCAGCATTTTATTCCCATCTAGCTTTTTTAAGTATTTTTTTTATATCTTTATAATTACCTTTCTGGGAGTTTCTCCTATATATTTTTTTATTTTTACTTTCTGGTTTTACATTGATGTCAAAATGTATTTGAATGTGGTCACTCTTACCCAATGGTTCATGTATTTTTACATTGCTTACTAATTCTTTTTGTGTTGACAAAACTATATCTAATATATTATCTCCCCTGGTTGGTTTTAGCATGTGCTGAGTAAGGAAGCTATCCTGAATAAAAAATGTTGTAGTGTTGACTACCAAAAATATTTCTTATGCTACCCATGCCACTGTCTACTGCTGCAGTGAGTCCATCCGCAAATACTTCTGCCCGCTTTCCACTTAGATGAAGCCCATCTTGCCTATACGTATCAGCCCTTCTAACAAAACGTCCCCACAAATCCAACTTCCTCTTCCCTACATAGCTTCTCGACTAGCATGTTAATTGCCATCCCCCAGCAATTTCGATATCTATGACCCCTCCTTCCTATTACTGGTAGAATCCCTGACAGTATTACCTGCTCAACCCGCGTCTGCTTTAGTGTTCTGACCAAATTTCTGTATTTCTTAACTATGGCAGTTGAACCCTCCATCTCTACGTTAGTTGTCCCTACGCGTACTAAAACAGATCCACTCTTGCCCGAACCCATGATGTTTTCTACCCTCTCAGTTATCGCTTCTATTTTGGCCCCAGGCAAGCAAACCACCACGTCATCTCCCTTGTTTAAGGCTATGTCGGTCTTCCTAACTATTGAGTCCCCCACAAACACCCTCGCTCTCGTTCTCATCCCCTCTATCACTGCCTCAGAATAGCTCTTCCGATGGATCCCCTCTATCACATTATGTCCTGTCACTTGGTCTCTCTCTCTCATTCATCAACCTGTCACTTTCCGTCCCGTCTCCTGGCTAACTTGCGCTCCCGTCGCCTTCCCTCCTGACACCTTCCCTCCCGTCTCCCTCACTCCCATCGCCTTAACTAACCTCTCCCCCAGACTCCTTCGCTACTGTCTCCCCCACTCCCCTTTCCTTCGATCCATCTGTCTTCCCTACCATTTCTTTCCTTCTCGTGTCCTTTCGTCCTGTCTCCCTACGTCCCGTCTCCTTAAGTCCTGTCGCCCTACGACAGCGGAGCTTTATGGCTGTAACCAGTTAGGCAAGCACAAAGTAGGAAAACCACTTACAGTAGAATACGTATATAACTGGTCGGTGTCAACCAATGGTAATTATATCATTATAATGATAAATACTAATTTGCGCAACAAGCAGCAATCAGGCTAATTACAAATACAGTTATACAAATAGGTGAAGTTTCCATGTCTAAGATATCAGGTAATACCAATGAATTATATTAATATGAACTAATAGAAAAATGCAGAAGAGATACTATTAATGTGAACTGTCATAGCCACTTAAAACACATGCCTTTAATGCAGATGCAAAACTTGTTATATTAGGTTTACTTTTAATATCATATGGAACTTTGTTCCAGATCAGTGGACCTTTACATAATATACTGTTCGTAGATCTAACAGTAAAACTACTTATCGGACGAACATATCTAAGTTGCCTTGTAACATGATTGTGAATGTCACGTGTAAACGTAAAGCTGTTTGAAAATTAAACTAGTAGGCTGCTATGAATATAACCGTATATAAATTTAGCAATTTCAATTTGTTAGATATCCTGCAATTTTATAAATTAGTTTTAGGGAGGCAACTGGAAAAAAGTGGTTCACTTAATTTATTGCATATAATACGCTTGTTAGCTTTTTCTGCATGCATTTATGTGTTCCGGGCAATCCAGTCTTTCGTCAATGTAGAGGCCTAGAAATTTAATACAATGTGTGGGCTTAATCATCCTATCAGACATCGTTAAAACTGTTTCGCCCCTTTGGACATGATGGTATCTAGAAAATACCATACATTTTGTCTTAGGTACATTTAAAGATAGCTTGTTTGCATGAAGCCAATCAACTAAGACCTCGAGTTTTTTGTTCATGTATTTGTATCGGTCATTAATTTGTTTTCCACTTATGTACATGGTGGTGTAATCCAAAAATAATATGGATTTACTCTTGTTTAGACACAAAGGTAGATCGTTCGTATATAAAATAAACACGAGCGGACCAAGCATAGACCCCATTGGGACACCATACGTAATATCACGGGGAAGCAAAGTACTGTTATTACAACTAACGTATTGTTTCCTATTGTGAGATAGCGTTTGAAACATTTGAGTGGAGGACCCCTTATCCCATAGAAATCAAGTTGATGCAAAAGGATTTGGTGGTCTATTGTATCGAATGCTTTACTTAGATCAAGAAAACACGGAGGACTGAATCTTTTTTTCTAAGGCGTTTTCAACATCAATAATAAAGGATGTTGCTGCATTGGTGGTAGAGTGTTTCGGAAGAAACCGTACTAATTCTCATTGAATTTATAATTTTTTTGTAGAAAGTCTTAAGTCCTACTATGTGCGACATTTTCTAATATCTTTGAAATAGTGGGTAGAAATGATATAGGTATATAGTTAGAAATGTTGGCTTTTGACTTGTAGACAGGTATATTTTTTGCAATATTTTTCATCGGGTACAATACCTTCACTCAAGGATTTGTTTATAAAATAGCTATGGATAGGGATATTTGCTCGGCTATTAATTTAAACAGATGGAGACTGAGGTTATCGTGACCAGAAGTTTTCGTAGGATGAAGAGACCGTATTATTTGTTTAATTTCGTTTGCATAAGTAGGATTCATAAAAATACTTCATAGATTTTTTGTAAATATCTGGTGAACTGTTTTTTTGGGGAGCAGGGATTGCATTAGCATAATTAGGACCAACAATCGGAAAGAAATTACAAAATGTATTCGAAATTTGATCAGGATGATGAGTTAAGTAATTGTTATATTTAAAACACGTATGAATACAGAATTAGTCCTTGTGTTTCCCTATCACTGGTCCAAGCAACTGCCACGTCTTCTTAGAGTAATTCTTAAACGTGTTAAGTAGATTTGCATAGTAAGTTGTCTTCGCAGTATGTTTTAATTTATTATAAATATTTATGTAGTTAACATAACGAATATAAGTAGGATTTACCAATACAGTTTATTAGAAATTTGGTCATCCACTCATTCCGGACTACATATTTGGATTTAATGTTTACAGTCTTTTCACGGGCGAATAAATCAATAGCATCTTTAAGTTGTTTAGTATATTCTCTAAACGCGTTATTTGCGTCTAACTGGTGCAAATACGTCCAATCTATGTTATGGAGAGCTGAGGTGATATGACGAATGGCTGGAAATTAGAGGTTACCCTGTTTTTGTGAGGTTTCTGCTTGTCAATCAAACAGAATATAGGCAAATTGCCAGATATGTCACTGTAGAGCACACCATGGCAAAGAACTTCAATACCAAGAAGCACAACTGGACGCCTAATGTGAAATTTTGCGATCGCAGCGCCACGCAGCGATGGAAGAGTAATGAAATTGCATTAGGAGTCATGGCTACGCGTAAACGTGCTAAGTGGCAGAGCAAATAGGCAAGCAGTTATCGGCAGCAATGTGCTGCATTTAACTGCAACAACTACACGGGAACCACAAAAGGACTGTCGTTCTTCTTCACGTTCCCGAAAGATGAAGACAGGTACATACCCACTTCGTTGTCTTGTTCAGTACATAGCAAGATCGGTTTAACTGAGCGATAAAAAGGAAGCCGGCGTATTCAACGTTGTACTTATAGTCCTAGACAGCCGTACGTGTTGCCGTAAAAATATTTTGAATCATCTTTTGAATCATCTGATATACTGAAGTCCTTGTTACTGCTCGTAAGTCGTTGTGTTTGTTTACTAATTATTTGCTCAAAATGGGTACGTAATGTCATTTGATCAGACGTGCTGATTTGGAAGTGAAAAAAACTGTAGGCATGATATATGTGTAGTCGCAAACATAGACGACTATTTCTGATTCAATTGATACGCATACATGTTTGTAACTCGTTGTTTGTTTATTAATTAGGTGCTCAAAATGGGTGCAAAACATCAGACGTGCTGATTTGGTGCGAAACCTCGACCAGCAAGACCAAGGAAAGCATGAACAACGACAAAACCAAGTCCACCCATGTTGATGCACAACAGAAAAGTGTGAGCCAAAATACATGTGACGCTTCAAGACGCAAGGGAATGGAAAAGAAAATGTCAAAACCTCTTCCCAACAAACATCGGCAGAAATATCGGTGTGGTTGCAACTGAATATATTGATACAGTGCCCGGCGTTGGGCACATGAAAGGTGTAATTCATTATGTATGTGGAAACATGGAAGCAGGAGACAATGCAATGAAAAGTGCTTCCAGAAATGTCGGTGTGATGGGAGGAGCAGCTGCTGGCTTTGTCGTTGGACGACCTCCAGGATGTGTTCTCGGTGCAGTGGCAGGCGTGGTTGCTATGGACTTAGTCACCACTACTGTCGACGCGGCAGTACATGGAAAGCACCGCCCTTCCGGAATTGTTCGAAATTTACCGTGTGTCATTAACAATCCCAATGACTTGAATGGTTATCTTGATTTAGCAGTTCCACCTTTGATGATCCCCAAGGGAGGATATAAAAAACTCGCATGCTTAGTAAAAAATACAGAAAAAAAAGAAAGTAAGAAAGAAAGCAGTGAGGCACCAGGGAAAATGCAAGACGACCGTGATACGTCGTGATGTAGGGATGAAGCAACAACACATGGGAATGGAAATGTCGAAACCTCGACCACCAAGCCCTAGGAAAAAATGAACAACGACAAAACCAAGTCCACTCATGTTGATGCACAAAATGCAAGTGTGCTCCAAAATAAAAGTGACGTTAAACATACGAAGCGCCGCAGAATAATAGTGACATATCTCGTCAATAATGTCCTTTGGGTATGACACATGTAAAAAAAGGCGAAAAAGTGAACCAATGTTAATGTGAAGTTGAGGATGTACGGACGATCCAACAACAGCTGCTAAACATTATGCCAACCCCACGACCAGTAATAACACATGAACAACGACTTAAACGCTTTGTGTTAGGTTGGTGCATCTAAGAATATTACTAACCGAAATAAAAGTGACACAATCAGGAATGCAGAATAACCGGCAGCAAATGCTTATAATACATATGGAATAGTTACGCAAACAATTATATCTTTATATATGACACTAGTTTGTGACAATTGGAACGGTAACGGGCTCTTCATTTTCGGGCATTGACGATGATGAACATTAGCGCAAACTTCGTCTGCTTCTCTAATGCAATCTCAACTACTTTCACCAATAGTTCATGCCAATCTAGGCGGAAGAGGGTGCGCATATGCTTGATATTCTTGGAGTTGCACAGCTTCATTCCATTGCTTGCTGCTTCACGGCATACCGGAAACAAACAAAGACACCGACGAAGCGGTCCTGACCACATGCAACAACAAGCTTGGGCTGCAATTTACACAAGACTGCATTGACAGAAGCCACTGTCTAGGGGATAACCGTCCAGATCTCAACATTGACAGAGGCCACCGTCTAGGGGTAACCGTCCAGACCTCAACATCAATGACGCAACTCAACGCTCAATCATCGTCAAATTCACAAGCTACAAAACGAGAAGAAAAACATTCACATCCAAACCCAAGCTGAAAGTCACAAAGCTGACAATTAACGAACATCTGACAAAAAGACGAGCTGAGCTACTAAGCAAGGCACGCGCACTCGACGTTGTAAGAGCTGCACGGACGATCGACGGTCGAATCGTGTGTCTCCTCCAAAATGACAGGAAGGTGACCGTCCAAACAGACGAAGAACTGCGAGAACTCTCACGATGCTAGCCACGGACACTCACGGTGAATCTAATATTTGCAAGTTATATGTTAATTTCGATTTATGGTCATTGCTAATGTATTATACTATGAATTATCTAGCAATCTTATGTATTTGGAGCTTCATTATGCTAAGTATATGCCGACGTATAGGAGCAACAATACAAGTGACATTTATTTTCTTAGATGTATTCTAGAGTGTATAATCATTCAACTTGATGGCTTTCATATAACTGACTGGTGTCGGGCTTTTTGACCTCGGTATATATAAGATGCAAACCACTCTTTATGACAATATCTTACCAGATCTTAGCATTTTTGCCAAAGACAACAATCCGGCAGTTTTACTATGTGTTTTGTAATTCAGCACGAGTCAAGAAATTATGAATGATGTTTTTAGAAATTATTCGTTAGACCTTAGAAATTTGTTTGATATACATAATTTTATATTAAGCAAAAACGTAAATACATATTCTTTTAGTTTAGCCGGTATAAATAGTAATTATTATGACGTTCATTATATGATGCCTGATCAATTTAGAACTACACGTTTTCAATATAATGTACTTCATCTAAATATACTAGGTCTGACATCTAAATTTGATAAATAAAACAATTTGCTGTCACATATATCTGAGGCACGTGTTGAAATTGATTATATTTTATTGTGTGAAACATTCTTAAATAACGATAGTACTCATCTTTTTGAACTGCCCAATTATAACCTGATTTATAAAAAAACAGAAATACTAATTCTAAATGTGGTGTTTCAATATATATTCTTGACTGTATTCAGTATATTCTCCGAGAAGACCTTAGCAATTTTGAAGAAGGTGAATTTGAATCCATTTTTATTGAATCCATTAGAAATGGCTTAACTACATTCGTAGACGAGATGTACCGCACTCCAAATTCAAATGTAACTGTATCCACACAACGTTATGAACCAGTAATACATAAACTTCGACGATCAAACCACCAGGTTATAGTTGGTACATATCATTTTGTTTATTATCTTAAGATTGATTCTATAAACCGCCAGGTGACCTGCTAGATATATATCTTGTTGCTAACATCATTCCCACGTTTACAAAACCAACACGTATTACCCATTCATATGCAACCCTTATAGATAACATATATGTGAGACATACCAATTCACATGTTCACCCTGGTCAAAGAACTTCAATACCAAGAAGCACAACTCCTATCTTTTCCTGTGTAACAATATTTTAGTTGCGCCATCTGGTGGCGAGTGATAAATGAAATATGCTAGGCTGGCTTGAAGGATCCATTGTGCGTACATTACTGACCTTTATTTGTTAGTATCTGCAGATATTTATGTAAGATTAATTGATTATGTTAAATGTACTCTTTATAAACTTCCATACATATGAAGGAATGAATGCAACGCGTCTTTTAAATTACTGCTGTTTTCTGAACTATGATAATGTTGCCTATACTTTGAGCGGTTGAGTTGCAGACAAACACCATGTTTCATCTACTTATTTTTATTTACAGTGCGGTTATGAGCAAAATAACATATGCAGGAATTTATGTTTGTACACAAATGCCAAATAGCATCACCATCAATTCATAAGTGCTACACAAATAAGAAGGCATGAACACAATAATGTACACAGTAGTCAATCAGTATTGGATGAATTATTGATAAGCAAGTGTATCCATGCTTGTACACAATAACCAAGTAGAACCACAACCAACCAATGAATATCATGCACAAAGCACCACCTCCAATTAATAAATGCTATGCACAAAGCTGGCATGAACGAAGTAATGTACACAGTAGTCTATCAGTATTGTATGAATTATTTATAAGCAAGTGTATGCAAAATGTAGAAGAACCATGTTGTACACTACTACATAAGATTACCCATTATACTATCCATGTTTGTACACATTGAAGCAAATGGAGGCAGATTAACATGTTTTGCAGTTAATTGTGGAGCCATTCGAATGGGTAAACTTGAGTCAATACCATAAAACTTTTGAACATACTTCCAACTAACAAGTTCCTCATTTACCCGAAAGCCGCTACGTTTCATATTATTTCGTATGTTCTTCAACAAATGTGGGGGATAAATATAGCATAAAATTGTGGAGCCATTATGCTGAAATGTTGGACTGTCGACTGATACACCAAGACTGTTAACAACATACCTATTGTTAATGCTTTGGTCACATATCACTGCTTTCACAATTAGGCCAGTTGCCCGAACTTTTTCAATACAGGTGAGCAGAGTAGATGTCAGCCTGTCTGAACACATTGGGCCACTTGTCAAGAAGTACCCCACTGGCTGCTTCCACTTGTCTACCAAACCCCTGACCATAAACCCCCCAGCATGGTTAGCCACATACCGAGTTCTCCCACCAGTGCCAAAGTATTCTAAAAAACAAACATTGTCATTGCCTATATCATAACTTACCTGTTCCTTTATGGCCATTTCATCAAACAGTATGGCGCCAAATTTCAACTCGGCACTCATGTGTTCAGCCTTATATGTCAATGCATCAAATATATTTTGATGGAACCCGGGTTTGATGTCAACCTTCTTCAGGTATGACTTCAATGTGTTTTTTTCAGAAGTTTATAACATTTGGGACTAGCATGATACAGGGACATAGCGAACATCTTATATTCCTCTGAATATCTATGCCCTTGTCGTTTTCGACCTGCCAACATGATTTGAGTCTTTAGCAATTCCAGAGCAGTACCTGAAACAAACTGCGAAATAGCAGTTACTGCCTCGTCTTTGGTCATCCACAGTTTTCTCTGCCGAGATGTCTTCTTTGCCAGACAGCAGACTTTTGTGCGAAGCCTCCTGTTTGCAGCTTTCAGCTTCTGCTTCCGTGGGGTCTCTGGCTCTGGCACGTCATCCTGATTCTCAGCTAGAACAGAAATAACAATGTCAAAATTTATATTTACCTTTACTCTATCTGCATATATACATACATTGTACATGCAATCGTCCAGTTTGCAGTACCCTTTCAAAATATTACAATTATCTTTAAAAGCCTCATATTGATAAACTTATGAATATGTTTTGACTAAAAATATACCTTGTTTGTTTAAATATCATATGTCAATTATAATATACACAAACCAGTGGCAGTGCTCTCATAAACAAGGGTTGGAATCGCATTCCAATTGAGGCTGTTTCTGTAAAGAAAATATACTTACATTTAATAGTGCATCATGTTACACCATTCAACAACTCCAATGTCAACATAGTAACAGGAAAGAATGCGTAAAAAATTTATCTTCAGTCTTCATGAAAATATGTCGTGAGTGGTATCCCACAAGGAAGCATTTTCTTATCACTACTTTTTGTTATATTTATAAATTATCTGCTAACCAAAGTAACAATCATAAGTTCAGTAATTTGATATAGAACAGTGAATATAACTTAAATAATGATATTTAGTTTATACAAACCGTGTTGAGGCATTCTTGAACTGTGAGGACTCAAAGTGAAGACCACACAACTTGTAATGCCTCAACGCCGGTGCCTTTTTCCCACGAAATCAGCACGTCTGATGTTTTGCACCTAATTAATAAACAAACATAACGAGTTACAAACATGTATGCATATCAATTGACACAGAAATAGTCGTGTATGTTTGCGACTACACATATATCATGCCTACAGTTTTTTCACCACCAAATCAGTACGTACCCATTTTGAGCACACAATTAATAAACAAACACAACGACTTACGAGCAGTAACAAGGACTTCAGTATATCAGAGGGTTCAAAAGATGGTTAAAAATATTTTTACGACAACACGTACGGCTGTCTAGGACTATAAGTACAACGTTGAATCCGCCGGCTTCCTTTTTATCGCTCAGTTAAACCGATCTTGCTATGTACTGAACAAGACAACGAAGTGGGTATGTATTCGCCCGTGAAAAGACTGTAAACATTAAATCCAAATATGTTGTCCGGAATGAGTGGATGACCAAATTTCAAATAAACTGTATTGGTAAATCGAGGGTACATCGTACTTATATTCGTTATGTTAACTACATAAATATTTATAATAAAGTAAAACATACCACCAAGACAACTTACTATGCAAATCTACTTAACACGTTTAAGAATGAATCTAAGAAGACGTGGCAGTTGCTTGGACCAGTGATAGGGAAACACAAGGACTAATTCTGTATTCATACGTATTTTAAATATAACAATGACTTAACTCATCATCCTGATCAAATTTCGAATATATTTTGTAATTTTTTTCCGATTGTTGGTCCTAATTATGCTAATGCAATTCCTGCTCCCCAACAAAAAACAGTTCAACAGATATTTACAAAAAAATCCATGAAGTATTTTTATGAATCCTACTTATGCAAAGAAATTAAACAAATAATACGATCTCTTCACCCTAAGAAAACGTCTGGTCACGATTACCTCAGTCTCCATCTATTTAAATTAATAGCCGAGCAAATGTCCCTATCAATAGCTATTTTTATAAACAAATCCTTGAGTGAAGGTATTGTACCCGATGAAAAATAATTGCAGAAAATATACCTGTCTACAAGTCAAAAGCCAACATTTCTAACTATATACCTAAATCATTGCTACCCACTATTTCAAAGATATTAGAAAAGGTTACACATAGTAGGACTTACGCCTTTCTACAAAAAAATTATAAATTCGATGAGAATTAGTACGGTTTCCGCCGAAACACTCTACCACCAATGCAGCAACATCCTTTATTATTGATGTTGAAAACGCCTTAGAAAAAAAGATTCAGTCCTCCGTGTTTTTCTTGATCTAAGTAAAGCATTCGATACAATAGATCACCAAATCCTTTTGCATAAACTTGATTTCTATGGGATAAGGGGTCATCCACTCAAATGTTTCAAACGCTATCTCACAATAGGAAACAATACGTTAGTTGTAATAACAGTACTTCGCTTCCCCGTGATATTACGTATGGTGTCCCACTGGGGTATATCCATGGTCCGCTCGTGTTTATTTTATATACGAACGATCTACTTTTGTGTCTAAACAAGAGTAAATCCATATTATTTTCGGATTACATCACCGTGTACATACGTGGAAAACTAATTAATGATCGATAGAAAAACATGAGCAAAAAACTCGAGGTCTTAGTTGATTGGCTTCATGCAAACAAGCTATCTTTAAATGTACCTAAGACAAAATGTATGGTATTTTCTAGATACCATCATGTCCGAAGGGGCGAAACATACGATGATTAAGCCCACACATTGTGTTACCTTTCTAGGCCTCTACATTGACGAAAGACTGGATTGCCCGGAACACATAAATGCATGCAGAAAAAGCTAATAAGAGTATTATATGCAATAAATGAAGTGAACCACTTTTTTCCAGTTGCCTCATTTAAACTAATTTTTTAAAATTGCAGGATATCTAACAAATTGAAACTGCTAAATTTATATACGGTTATATTCATAGCAGCCTACTAGTTTAATTTTCAAACAGCTTTACGTTTACACATGACATTCACAATCATGATACAAGGCAACTTAGATATATTCGTCCGATAAGTAGTTCTACTGTTAGATCTTCGAACAGTATATTATGTAAAGGTCCACTGATCTGGAACAAATTCCATATGATATTAAAAGTAAACCTAATATAACAAGTTTTGCATCTGCATTAAAGGCATGTGTTTTAAGTGGCTATGACAGTTCAAATTAATAGTATATCTTCTGCCTTTTTCTATTAGTTCATATTAATATAATTCATTGGTATTACCTGATATCTTAGACTTGGTAACTTCACCTATTTGTTTAACTGTATTTGTAATTTAGCCTGATTGCTGCTTGTTGCGCAACTTATTATTTATCATTATAATGATATAATTACCATTGGTTGACATCGACCAGTTATATACGTATTCTACTGTAAGTGGTTTTCCTACTTTGTGCTTGCCTAACTGGTTACAGCCATAAAGCTCCGCTGTCGTAGGGCGACAGGACGTAAGGAGACGGGCTGTAGGGAGACAGGACGAAAGGAGACGGGAAGGAAAGAAATGGGAGGGAAGACAAATGGATCGAAGGAAAGGGGAGTGGGGAAGACAGTAGCGAAGGAGTCGGGGGGGGGGGAGACGATAGTTAAGGCGATGGGAGTGAGGGAGACGGGAGAGAATGTGTCAGGAGGGAAGGTGACGGGAGCGCAAGTTAGCCAGGAGGCGGGACGGAAAGGTGACAGGTCGATGAATGAGAGAGAGAGAGAGAGAGACAAAGTGACAAGGCTGCAGGACAGAATGTGATGGAGGCGATCCATCGGAAGAGCTATTCTGAGGCCGTGATAGAGGGGATGAGAACGAGAGCGAGGGTGTTTGTGGGGGACTCAATAGTTAGAAAGACCGACATAGCCTTAAACAAGGGAGATGACGTGGTGGTTTGCTTGACTGCGGCCAAAATAGAGGCGATAACTGAGAGGGTAGAAAACATCATGGCTTCGGGCAAGAGTGGATCTGTTTTAGTACACGTAGGGACAACTAACGTAGAGATGGAGGGTACAACTGCCATAGTTAAGAAATACAGAAATTTGGTCAGAACACTCGCAGGTAATGCTGTCAGGGATTCTACCAGTAATAGGAAAGAGGGGTCATAGATATCGAAATTGCTGGGGGATGGCAATTAACATGCTAGTCGAGAAGCTATGTAGGGAAGAGGAAGTTGGATTTGTGGGGAAGTTTTGTTAGAAGGGCTGATATGTATAGGCAAGATGGGCTTCATCTAAGTGGAAAGCTAGTACAGATAAACCAATAACAAAATGTTCGAGAAACATGTTTGAAATAGGTAATAGATGCGTGTGTTTAAATGTTAGGAGTATAGTAAATAAGAGAAACGAATGAAACATTATAGTAGAAGATATTGACCCTCACATAATTGGTATTACTGTATCATGGGCCAACACAGACATAACAGATGCTGAATTAGGATTGACACGATACGTAATGTTTAGGAGAGATCGAATAGGAAGAAGGGGAGGGGGAGTTATTTTATATGTTAAATAATCTATTCAGGCTTATGAGATCAAATTAGAAAGGGAAGCAGATTGCGATGAAGCTGTTTGGTGCAAATTAGTTTCAGGAAATTCAAAATTACTATTGGATTAGTATATCGAAGTCCAAACATAAACGAAGAGGATAACACAAACATACAAAATGCTATAAAGGAAGTTAGTAAAGGGGAATGCATCATAATGGGAGATTTAACCATGGACACATACAATGGAGAGTACACGGGGTGATGATCAACAATTTCCATTTTTTACTCAGTATAGCTTCCTTACTCAGTACATGCTAGAACCAACCAGGGGAGATAATGTATTATATATAGTTTTGTCATCACAAAAACAATTACTAGACAATGTAAAAATACATGATGCATTGGGTAAGAGTGACCAATCAAATACATTTCGACATCAATGTAAAACCAGAAAGTAAAAATAAAAAAACGTATAGGAGAAACTCCCAGAAAGGTAACTATAAAGATATGAAAAAATACTTAGCAAAGCTAGATGGGAATAAAATGTTGATGAATAAAACCGCAATTGAATGTCGGAATATTCTAAAATATGAAATTGAGAGTATCATCTATAAATGTTTTCCTTGAAAAAAAGGCAAACGGACTACAAAGAAACACTTGTCAAAAGAAGCTATTAGAAAAATAGTGTTTAAGCAAACTATGTGAAGGGTTTATAGGAAAACCAGAAAAGATAAAGACTATGCAAATTACAAAGAGACACTTACCCTAGATACAACTGAAATTAGAAAATCTAAAAGAACCTTTGAACAAAAATTGGCAGGTAATATAAAACAATTACAGCAAGAGTTTCTAACTAATTTTTAACTCCTGAAATGGTAGCAAAGAAAATTAAGAAAGACAACAAATCACCTGGAGTTGATGGGATACCACCAAACCTGCTTAAGGAAATTGTTGAGCAAATTATTACACCACTTACTAAGTTGTTTAACTTGTCACTAGAAAAAGGAATAATTCCTTCAGAATGGAAAGAAGCAAACATTACGCCGCTATTTAAGAAGGGATCGAGGAACAAGCCAGAAAATTACGGACCAGTGAGTTAAACATCAGTTGTATATAAATTACTCGAAACATTAATTAGAGTGCACATGGTGGAATTCCTTGTAAAGCATAAATTAATAAATACATCTCAACATGGGTTCCTAAAAGCATGGTCATGTCTAACCAATCTCTTATGTTTTTTGGAAGACATTCCAAAGTGGGTAGATGACGGGTCACCAGTGGATGTTGTCTACTTAGATTTTCAGATAGCTTTCGATAAAGTGCCACATTGTTACTTAAACTAAAAACCCATGGAATAGGTAATGATGTAATCAACTGGATAGAAAATTGGCAGAAAACAGAGAGTAATAGTAGATGGTGAGATTTCAAACTGGAAATCTGTTTTGAGTGGGGTACCACAGGGACCAGTATTAGGCCATATACTGTTTTTAATATATATATATATATATATATATATAAATGACTTGGAAGATGACATATCTAGCAAAGTACTGAAAATTACAGATGACACAAACGTATTCAGAAAGGTTACTAATGATACAAATAAACAATGTTTACAGGATGATCTAGATAAATTAGTTAAATGGTCAGTAAAATTGCAAATGTTATTCAATTTTGGGAAGTGTAAATGCATACACATAGGACATGGAAACATGGACGAAGAATATAACATGGGGGATGCTGTACTAGGTAGAACCACACACGAAAATGACTTAGGAGGACCATTTAGTGCTGAAATGAAAGTTTCAGAGCAATGTGGGATTGGTGCTTCGAAAGGAAATCAAATTCTAGGGCTAATTAGGAGAACTATTACGTATAAGGAGAAACAGCAAATTTTACCCCTGTACAAAGCAATAGTTAGATCACATTTGGAATATTGTATTCAAGCATGGAGGCCGTATCGTAAAGGACATAGAAAAGCTAGAAAGAATACAACGAAGAGCAACTAAATTATTGCAGAATTGAAAGACCTTAGTTACGAAAGTCGTTTATTACAATGTGGTTTGACAACACTAGACACCAGGAGATTAAGAGGAGACCAGATGGAAATGTTTAAAATAGTGAACGGTTATGAGGATGTTGATAGGAATATGTTTTTCAAACTAAAAGAAGGCAGTAGAACCAAAGGACACAAAGCAGCATTAGTTAAGAAGCAGTGTAGGTTGGACATGAGAAAGTACACTTTCTCACAGAGGGTGATAAATGAATGGAACAAATTGCCAAATGATTGAGTTAATGCTAGTAGTGTGAATATGTTTAAAAATTGAATTAACATATATCTGATGGGGGGGGGTACACATAGATTTTTTGGAATCTCGATAAGCCAATGGCTTCCTTGTCCACTTGCTATCTGGAACTTGTTGTTTGGGATGGCAATCTTGTTAAATCTTGTTAACCTGAAACTGTATTACAAAGTACCTGTTTGTATTTTTTCGTTTGTATATTTCGTATGTTTGTATACAGTTTAAAAAAATAAACTCACTCACTTACACTCCAATTCGCATGTGATTCCTCGTCTAGTGTTTTCGGCCACGCAACCCGTCTAGTGTCGTCGGCCACACAATACGTCTAGTGTCGTCGGCCGCGCAACACATCTAGTGTCGCCGACCACGCAACACGTCTAGTGTCGTCGACCACGCAACCCGTCCAGAGTCGTCGGCCACGCAACACGTCTAGTGTCGTCGGCCACGCAACACGTCTAGTGTCGTCGGCCACGCAACACGTCTAGTGTCGTCGGCCACGCAACACGCCTAATGTCGTCGGCCACGCAACAAGTCTAGTGTCGTCGGCCACGCAACATGTCTAGTGTCGTCGGCCACGCAACACGTCTAGTGTTGTCGGCCACGCAACACGTCTAGTGTTGTCGGCCACGCAACACGTCTAGTGTTGTCGGCCACGCAACACGCAGTCGTAGTGAAGTGAGTTCCTGTCCGGTTTGAAGTACTCAACGACGGCGAGCACATGGCCGAAAAGACGCCAACAGGCTTTATGAACCAACTGGGTGATTGATTCACGAAAACCGTCACCGATCCAAACATTTCGATTTTGACATTAATGTTCAGTGAACGATTGTCAGAGAAAGGTGACAAGTTTAATTACCCAAACGCTCATAAGAAAACGTCAGTGCAAAAACACTCTTTGTTATTATCGTGCTGGTGATGGAGTGCGTGGTGTGGTTTTATATGTGTGTGTGTGTATATTTGTATATATATATATATATATATATATATATATATATATATATATATATATATATATATATATATATATAATATATATATATATATATATATATATACATACATATATATATATATATATATATATATATATATATATATTATATAATATAATATATATATATATATATATATATATATATACATGTTATATTATATATATATATATATATATATATAATTATATATATATATATATATATTTATATATATATATATATATATATATATATATATATATTATATAATATAATATACATATATATATATATATGTATATATATATATATATACACATGTTATATACATATATACATATACATATAATATATATTATATATACATATATATTATATATATATATATATATATATATATATATATATATATATATATATATATATATATATATATATATATATACATATATATATATAATTATATACACGAGCCAAATTGTAATATTATATCTAACATTTCACTGACAAAATAACAGTTAACGAGTTTCTAATTTTTTAATCCAAATTCTACTTAAAAACAACATTTTTATTCTTAAAAATACAGGAGGAAGGATATACTTTCGTATTCCAAACCCGTTTTTCTCAAAGGTCACAATACACAAGTTACTACAGTTGTTTACCCCTGTGTTTGTCACAATGTAAGATATATGCCTCCCTCTTCTTATCTACTTCGTGGCCGCACGCAATGGTCCGGGAGGCATTTCTCACAGATTTTAATATTTGACCATCTTCTTCGCAGTCGCTAGTTCGATATTTATAACTGAATGTGTACCCACTCGACCAATGAGTACATAGAATACTACATAAATGCAGTCAACGCATAGTTATCCAAGTTCGAAGCGAATTTTAATCGTGTACATCAGACGGCTACGTACATAGTAGCAATATAACCACTCACGGTGACAATGAAAAGAACATTGAAGATTTATATCACTGTAAGCCGTAACGAAAAGTAGTGAATGTAAACTTAACTTAAAAATTATAAATATACTCTTCAAGTCTAGAAGATTTGATAGGTAAATTCTGACGGGAAATGTTGAACTCGAATGCTAAAGCAGGTATGGCCCGCCAGGATAACCCTTACTGATAATTCGAATGCCTAAAATTATTATTACTACATTCTAATAAAAAGCTCGTCATCGTGCAGCATATGCACGACTGATTCTATAAACGTCCTCGAAACGTTGAGTGCATTTATCTTATTCGTTATTATTTATCGATATTATGACCATAGAGGTGGGCACGGTGGCGCAAGGTTAGAACAGTGGAGCCTCAATAGGGAGAATCCGGTTTCTAATACTCTTACTTCAGTGTCGAAGCTTGGGCAATTTCATTCTCTCCACGTTGCTCAAGTTCACTCAGCTCTATAATTGAGTCCCTGGCGGTAGACATGTGAACGAATAGTCCTCGCGCAGTAATTGCAGCATGGCTGTATGCTTCACAGATAAGTCGAGATTGCGTTGGTATGAACAGGTCTGCCAAAGGGTGAAATGAAAAGCGCCTTGAACAGTCCCAAGGACTGGATACCGCGTTATATAAGAACGTACCTTTTTACCTATGTCTTGCTGTTCCCCAAATGCAGCAAGTGTCCACCTTCCAAAATACAATACTGGATTAAAGTTGGCAGCAATGTACATGTATATTCCAGTCCAACCAACTACTCTGGCGAAATCTTGAAAGCACGTGCAATTTATTAAAACATATTTGGTGGGACCGAGTTACTAATTCACATGTTGAGTTCCCACTACAACATTACTTACAATGTAGGCCTAAGGTTTAACTTTGCGTGGCAGTTGGCTTCAGACGAAAGTGGCCCTCGCCACTCCTTATTCCAACATGGGCCAGCACCCAAGAGGTTGAAGTCCAGGAATAGCTTCTTTTGTGCTGTTAAACTACACAACTGCAGAATATATGATTGGTCAAAGCACCTGCAGTCAAGACCTCACACATTGTCTCGTCACCCCGACGAGTCCAAAAGGAACTAGAGAGTCGTGGTCAACCTGGTATTGACGCAATCACCTCTTGACTGGTGTCGGGCGCTGCAGACACTTGATGCAGAAGTGGGTGAAAAGCCAGGATGCCAACATTGAATGTGACTGTGGAGACGACCCCCAAACGATGGAACATCTGCTAGAATACCCCTCGTTCCAGAGCCCTGGAGACTAGACGACTTGGCAGTGTACAACTCCTGTGTCAGAGCCTGTGTGCTGCAGTGGCGAGGAGAAGTGTAGTGACATAAGAAGAAGAAGTCGGCTACACATGGCTGTGACAATTTTGAAATTAGTTCCCTTATATATGCTGTTAAGAACGAAAATATACATGCTATTCAAAGGAGTAACATGCGATCTAGCAGTCATATAAATCTACTCGAGGAATAGTGCAGTGACTACGTGCACTGTTTACAAGCTAAACACACTGACATGCTTATTACCACATGTGCGATTATTAATGCCGCGGATAATCAACTGACGGTTTGTTGTCGATAACTGTTTGAACACGTAAACTACACGGGAGGTTATCTCGATCGTAGTTAACTGGGGAACTGACAATTATGCGGCCTTTTAGAAACATACACCGTTGTTACACGACGGAGCTGTATTCCGTGAACCGTGACCATGCGTGAATGTTTATTTCGGACGGAACAATGGCAATCCGTGATTATATCTATAGCCAAGACTACGCCGCTTTGAATGCACTAGGCTTAGCTCAGTAGTTAGAGTTCGGTGTCTACCAAAGAGTGGACGTGTTTATGAGGAACGTGGAATTACATAGACATAGCTGCTTTTCGAAGTCTGAAGATCTCCCAATCCGTTGGTGAGTAATTCTGATGGTGAACAATATTGTGTTGGAACTGCTTTAAAAGTAATTCTGGACAGAGGATGAACCAAACAGGTATAAGCTCTGCCAAACCGTCCAACAGGTGTGTGGGCTTCGTTGGCACGCCAACAACCAGAGGCGTTTTGGGTGGTAGGCATTGCATTAGGCCATGTCTTCTTTGGCTTTGGGATAACAATTGTTTCGTGAATAATCTGTTGCGACACTACACGGTAGCATGGGAAACTAATGGGTGATTAAGCTTTACCCTCTTTTGCCTCCCCCTCCGATATCCTAAATAAGGACTACGCCACCGTTTAACCAGTGCGAGTAGCCGGCTGCATCACTGACATGGCTGGGTCATCGTCACTCTAGGGAAGGACGCTCTCTCACTGGGCCATGATTCTGGACATTTGGGTAGTTTCGTACTCGGATGTATAGGTACGTCGCCATTTCGATATACGTGTCCCACCACCAGTCGACAGTCAAACATCTTTTGGCATGTGAGGCGCGCATACCAACAGAAGTCCAGTGTTATATACTATGTGACAATGGAGGCCAGAGAAAAGATTTAAAGGCACACGAAGACTTACCTAAAAAAACACATCAACATCACGACCTGAGAGGAACAGGCCGCCAACCGTCCACTTTTGGAGCCACACAACATACCGAGCAATGGCCTGCTTTGAGACAGACCGCCTATTCAACGAGGCGGAGAGACAGCAGATATGAAAGGAGAAGAAGAGGACCCAAGAACAAGCCTCCCTTCCATCCGAACCTCCTGCACCAAGATCTTCAGATCACTAATCGGGCTCCTGATATATCCTGATATATATATATATATATATATATATATATATATATATATATATATATATATATATATATATATATATATATATATATATATATATATATATATATATATATATATTATATATATATATTATATATATACAGGTTTCGTCGCCAGTTTTCGAACGAGTTGACTGTGTCAATGTTCCTGAGACACCTCTACCTCGATGTGGGTTGTGCGTTTACCTTGTTCAGCCACAGACGTTGCGATGGCTCTAGCAACCTGACAGTTGGCCAACTGATTGTATCAGGTGCCACCTTTAGTCACAACGTCAGCTTTCCACAAACATGTACACCGAGAAGCGTGCAGTCTCGAAACAACTGGAGCAATATACGATTAACGCAACATGGACGACAAAGCAACAACCACTGGAGCGTAGAAGAGTGTCCCGATTAGTCTGCTATGCAGAACAAACAAATAATTTATAGATTAATTAGCCATACGATACAATACAATACAATTTTTTTTACCCATATTCATAGTAAATGCGATAACAATGTTTATATATATATGTGACCGTGTGACCGTGTGACCGTGTGTGTGTGTGTGTGTGTGTGTGTGTGTGTGTGTGTGTGTGTGTGTGTGTGTGTGTGTGTGTGTGTGTGTGTGTGTGTGTGTGTGTGTGTGTGTGTGTGTGTGTGTGTGTGTGTGTGTGTGTGTGTGTGTGTGTGTGTGTGTGTGTGTGTGTGTGTGTGTGTGTGTGTGTGTGTGTGTGTGTGTGTGTGTGTGTGTGTGTGTGTGTGTGTGTGTGTGTGTGTGTGTGTGTGTGCAGTGTAGTTTAATTGAACAATTTAAAGCAATGTGGTTAATTTAAAGCAGTGTGGTCAAACATCGTGCCATGTCGTGATTGACTATAATCATTGTGTGGTTAGAACACACAGCATTGGAAATGACTCACGAAGTCTGGTAAGGGGCCACGTAACATGAAGATATCGTTTGACTAGTAGAACAAGTAAGCCCTGCTTTGATGATGTACATAATGTATCGTACCGTTCCACTTGACCTAATATTTATATTGGTGTTGCAGGTAATATTCACCGTTTGCAGTTGGGAAAACTTGCTGAAATAGTGGAAAATGGGGCCTGAACAAAGAATGGCAATTGAGGTTTAGTTAATTAAAAACAATAATGTTCACAGTCAATGTGAGCTGTATTCGTCAAACTGACTAGTGTGTGTCGGAACGTTAAAAAGGTACAATAAAATGTGAAAAAACGAGAAACAATAATATATTACAATCATCAACCGGACGTATTTCTTAACAAAGGTTAACGTTAGCTGTCATATAGCAATTGTTCGGCTTTAGCTAAGCACTTTAAACAAGGTAAAGTTATTACACATTTCACGTGTATGTCCATTATAGACAACATTACTTCTTTCATGCGTTGTTGATATATTGTCTTACAAATCAAAGTGCATCATTTGGATTCAACCATGCATTAATACGACCAAGCGTATAGTTATATCTTAAATTGCACCTATATGGCTATATATGTGAACGTGGCGGTGTAGGATAACGTGGCTATA